>JAODLM010000805.1:0-278379 GCA_036937905.1 Salvia rosmarinus
CTACCCCTTAAATAAATTTCGTCCTCGAAATTTGCGCACGTCAACGCTTCTCAATTCTTTTTCATCACACCATGTGATCGCTTTTCAACAATAACGCCTCATATCCATTTTTCACCGTACATTCTCATATCGACTCATCCCTTTCATTTAGATCCTTAGATCTAACATTCTTGTGTTCTAAACTTCGTAGCATTCTATGATTCAAGATTTCCAACTACTCGCTTACGCCAAATCTATCGCTTCCAAGAGATGGTAAGTCCTATGTTCGAATCTATGTTCAGCAACCTCAAAGTTAACGTAGTAACTCGCTTTCAAGGTTAAGAGTATTCAATGACGCCTTCATGCGTTATTTCGTATTCACATACGATTGTGAATTACTGTTGCTTTAGAAAGCTCAGAACGTATGTTAAAACGTATTAATACCGTCGGGTTATCTTGGTCATTTTCGCATTGTCGTTGGTTGATAGCGAAAACCCTCGTTGTTGTTGCTTTGCCGGTTGAGCTTGTCGTGGTTGGTTAGTTCTACCTATCATTCCTTGTCCTAACTGTGGCAATCTCGCAAAATGCCCTTGTCGACCACATCTAAAGCGCTTTACGCCCCGCTTCACAAGGACCAACGTCTTGCCTATGGCATCGAGGACATTGGGGACTCATTATTTGTCGCCGATTGTTCCTACCGTCCAAAATTCATTGACGCCCTCGCCCTGCCTTGGGTCCACTGGGGCCTTTGATTATTTTGCCACGACCTTCTCTCACCGTTATAGTAGTCATTTCTCGGGTTTCCTTCCCATTTCCTTTTCCTTTGTCTACTGGACCGGTGTTGGCTTAACTTCCGCGTGCTTCCTCTATATCTAAAGCTCTACCTAAAGCCTCATTATAAGTCATTATTCCACGACTAGCAAGAGATACCCTAATCTCATGCCTTAATCCCGCTCTAAACTTATCGGCCATCTTCTCGCTGTCTACTTGGTTTGGAGCAAATCTAGCCATGTCACAAAAGATCCGATCATACTCGGTTACCGATTTGTTTCTTGTTTAAGATTGAAAATTCAATCTCCTGCTTTTTCTATAGCTTTTGGGATATACTTATCATATAACATTGTCTTAAACTCCTCCCAAGTAAGCTCCTCCATCCGCCGGTGTCATGATTTTCCTTCGAGCTTCCCACCAAAATCGGCGGATCCCGCCATTTGAAAAGTAATACAAGAGAGTCTTTCTTGATCCGCAATGCGTGAAGTTGAAAATCCTTTCTATAGCCCTTACCCATCGCCGCCTTCTCGTGGCTCCCGCCCATCAACGTGGGTGGATTTTGCTTTAGAATAACTCTTCTACCCTACGAGGTGGTGGTGGTGGTTGTTGATATTCGGTTCCGAGTTTGTTCTCTCCTTCACGTCCCAATGCTCTTCTTGAGGCATTCTTTATTGTTTTAACAAAACAATTTATCAATACTCAATTGTTACTTAGCACATAACATCATTATGCTCATAGAATCTTAACATATCATATTCTTGATATCATTCCACCAAAATCACCCAACATGTAGTGTCAAAATGCCTCAATGAGGACTTTTTTCCATTCATTATTCTTTCTAATTGTTTTAGTACATATCGTGATGTTCTATTTACATCAAAACTTTGACACCACTAAACGCTCTAATTATTACAAAACTAACCATACTACCCACTAATTATATAAGTCTCAGATTATCTTAGATTTTTATGCACGAGTGTCCTCGTCGGAATCATATTCCTCACTTGGAAATTTGCCCGTTTCTAGATATATCTTTGCCTCGTGTATAAGACGTTTCATGTCTTTCATAGAGCGATCAAAATCCTCCAAAGAGCCAGGCCGACCGCCTCGCTTCTTCTACTGGATCGGGATTCCGTGTTGCGCTTGTTTCCATGTAGAGTTGTGATGGTATCTCCCAATCCTCTCGGACGATATGATCCGGTCCGTCGGCCATTCTCGTCCGCTTCGTGTACATACGGTGGAAGATAGCGTGGCTCGGCGTTTAAAACTCCTCGGTTTAACCATTCCATTGTAAGTCCTCGGTTCGTGGCTTTTGTGATTGGACTCTTACCCTTATCCTTTCCCTTTCCTGCTATCTGAAAACAGATAGTTCTAGGTAAGTCCTTCTAGACTTAAAGTTTAATCTTAAGGGAAATTTTAAATTATACGGATAACTTGATGATCTAAAACACCTTAGGACATAATTTTGTGCATATCACAACACGCACTTATAAACACTTTTCTCACTTAGCATTTCATACCCATATCCCAAACAGTATATCGTTTCTAGATTTTTCGTGTCAACCATAGTTGTTTCAAAGCTTCACAGCATCGCACTTCAATCAAGATATTACGCCTAAGCCGTAAATAACATTCGCTTATTGTAGCTTCCTTCGCTCCACGTAGCATCCCATTCTCGCTTTCGTTAAGTCGGTCTTACAAGCATTTCTAAGTTCTCGAGTTCTCGTAATTCATCAAGTACTACGGCATAGGAGAAATCTTATGTTCTCGTTCATTCTAAGTTCTCAAAATAGTGAAACTTAGAGCATTTCTACGTTCTTTTGAAACAGAGATTTTTGAAAAAACATTATCATCACATCTCTAACACTTTCATGAATAACATTTATACTTTCTGACATATAATTCTATATATGTCTATCATCGATACTCATATACCAATTAGGTATAAGCTTTAACTTTCTAAATTCATCACCAACAAACCAATCACTGGTTTCATTTCACATACCAACCGGTATGGACTTTACAAACAAACCACTCATCGGTTTCATTACTCATCAATTTAAAAATTCAAAATTGTTTTTCAAACGGCATGTCCATTTTCAAAAGCTTTCATAACTCAAGTTTCTTTCAAACTGTAACATAAACATATAACTCTTAACTCTTTTAAAACGCACTTTACATTTGAAACCACTTTTCCTTTCCGGTTGAGCGTGATGAACCGAGCGTTGAGCGGAGATGACTAACTCATAGAAGTCTAGTGACTCAAGCTAGACTTTGATAGAAAGAACATTTTGGTTCAAAGCAAAAGAACCGCTCGATACCATTCTGTAATAGCCCGATTCGCTACCACCTTACCTGACTGCTACTTGGGGCTTAGGTTAAATATTCGTAAAAGAATAGGCTTTCAACTTATTTCTCAAGTGAAGGAATATAGATACTAATAATGAAAAACTCAAGGATAGAAAGAAACGACTTATATAAATGATTTGTTCAAAAGCACCGCAAAACAAGAGCTAATACAAGGCTTTTATCAAAGCATTCGAGATCTTAACATAATATCAAAATATAAGGGAACTCAAGAGTTTGGCAATGAATAACGTGTGAGACATGCATGTGAAGATGCATTCTCAAGGTGAACCAAAATGCTCCATACTATTTATCAAAAGGATTCCGCCAACTCCCCTCCGCCCATCACCGCTCAACTCCGCACATTTAAAACAAACATGCGGTGAGTACAAATGTACCCAATGGACACATGCCGAAAACATTTTATTTTACAAAATATTGTCTCGCCACCACAAGAAGACACAAGGGTTTTAGTTGAAAAGGCCTTGTTCTTACTAAAACATTTTCTCATTTCTCAAAGTCGATCGCCACCATTTTATCATCACAACAACAACAACAACGATATTCCAAGTCGGCATGGATAAACGCACCGGAGTGAGGCCTCCCACACCGGACGCAACTAACCGCCCAAATGTTCGAGGCCCAACACGTGTACACAACCCTAGCCGGGAATTTCTACTTACACCTCCAAACCAGATCCGACCAGAACTTCCTGTTGCCCCAAGCAACCCGAATGGACATATACAAAACTTAAAACATTTTCGCAGATAATATCGTATCTCAACATTTTCATAAGAAAGCAGAAAGCAATAACAAGAATACTTTCGAGAAAGCTTGTAAAATCTTTTGAAAAGAGTGCCCACCTCGAGGACTTAAGGTTTCTTAAGTCACTAGTTTCTATTCTCGGTTTCCGCTCTCCTTCGAGTCGACCTTATCAACGAAGAAACGAGTTTTTAGCATACCGTTATGCTTTGCAAGGATTATCGATTCGAACCAACGAACGTACTAACATCAACTCTATCACTAACGTTGTTATTGTACTATCGTATCAATATACTGTGACGCTCATAACTTTCTCAACTTATTCTTATCGTCATTTCATGTATTTCTTATATAACTATTATCTTACACGATATGTTCCTTTTCTATCGATTTCCAACTATACCCATGTAATTCTCGATTTTTCACATATATGGCTCAAATTTCCACATATTACTAACATAGAATCCATGTATCACATAACATAGAAAAATTTCACATCATGATTCCTTCTTAATATAATTTTCAAAATTATAAATAATTATCCAAACTTTTCCAAAATTTTAATTAATTCATATAGCATATTATCATCATAAATTAAAATATGACATAATTTCCATAAATCATGAATTATTCCTCAATATGTCCTAAGTACATATTTTTCAAAAATAGACTTAGGTACAATTAATTTTTAGAAATTCCAATAAATTCATATAACACTATATTATTAATCTACATTATCAATATGTTATTCTAACATTTAAACATGAATTATATCTCATCATATAATTACTCTATAATTTTCGAAATTTATAGGATATATACTTAGGTTTTTCCAAAAATTCCACATAAAATCATACAATCTTGTTTATTAATAACTATCATTATTTCATGCTCAAAACAACAATTAAAATTCATATACATCAACATATGATTTCTCCTTATTTTCGGTCATATCATCATGTATTTAATACATGCTTAACTTTGTATTAATTTGATAATTCATGCTTATAAACATCATATAAACAACCTAACACATACTTTGGAACATATAGCACATATTCAACATAAATATCGAAAATAAGCATCCTAATATATTATATATGAATTTCTAACAATTTAACATGTATGATGAAAGTTGGTACGATTTCTAACCTTATGATCGATTTCGATCGACGTCGGCGACGTTTTTCTTTCTACGATCGAAGAATACTACGAAGAACACTCTCTATTTTTTTCTCTCTATTTCCTCTCCTATTTCTCTCCTAATTTTCGTTTTTAATGGTATGGGAGGGGTGCCCTCCTATTTATAGGATTTCTAAAGTATATTTAATCATTACTTAATAAAATATCTTATTCTAAAGTCAAAATTGCAACTCCTTTATCTTCTTAATTTTGAGCCTTGCAAGTTGTATAAGAAACAAATTTTACCTTATCTTATACATTCATGATTTTATCTTCTTGAAATTATAAAATACTTAGGTGTAAAAATTAATTTACAACTCATACTTTGTCTCTTATAATTTTCGGCCACTTCCTATACTCATGAGATGATTATTTTATTTTATTCTATAATTTATAATTTTATTTAATTATTTAATTAATATATCTTATAATTATCAAAGAATAAAGAATTTAATACTTTATGTAGTATATATAAGTATTTTCGGCCACTTCACAATCTTAGGTTTAATTTTTATTTTTTTCTATACCTTATACTATAATATTATCTTATAATAATATCATATTAGAAAAGTCAACAATTTCAACTATAGGATAAGGTATTATATTCAAGAGTTTAAAAATTATTTCCAACCTTATATTAAAAGTCAAAAATTTTGGCTATATTAAATAAAAAGCATAGGTTACTTGTTTTAATTGCTAACCATCTCTACTTTACAACTCATAACATGATAAGATCATAATAATTATCTCCCATTAATTATAGCATGATATTTATACACATTTCACACCTTAAAGTCAAAAATTTCGTCCCTATTTATACTATATGCTAAATATTTTATTTTCTCCAATTAATAGATATGTAACATAATATAATACTTAGATAATAATTTAGATCATAGAAAAATTATTTAAGATCATTTTTATGTACTAAAGTAAAGTTATCGGCAAACAATTCAAAATTAAGGATAAATTATTAAACTTTCATTCTTTTCATAACCAATATTATTTTCATGATTAATTACATAAATATAATGATATTATGTCATAAAATAAATTTTGGAATATTTCAAGTAATTTCCTAATTTTTGAAAATTAGGTTTCTTAGAATTAATTTTCCAAAATTCCTATCTTGCCCTATAATCATTAATTTCGAAATTTATATAGATTCTAGATGATAGGATTGATCTAGATTTCATGATATTTATCCAATACTAATGCTTAAATAATTAATTAAATTATTTGCTAAATTTATTACATAAAATCATCATTTTCGAAAATGATGTATTTCTAGAAACAAATTTTATCCTTCATGATGCTTATCACTTTGCTACACATTTTAATGAGATAAACATTATCCTAAGCTTAGTCATAACCTAGTCATATACTTATCTTATCATTTTATAAATATTATAACATATCTTATCTTTAAAAATGTCTTAATCAAACCTTATCATTTCCACCTCATTTTCGAAAATGCTAGGGTGTTCCAAGATAATTACCTTATCATGTAATACAAGATAAATATGACAACTCATATTATAAAATCATGTGATCACAAATTAATTCACAAATTAATCCTATTTTGTGCAAATTTTCGAGAATCATTAATAAAATAAGGAAATAAATTCTTTTTCCTTCTTAGTGTAATACTTGGCTAAATAATATTTCATATGTAAAATAAAATAGCATTTGTTCACATAATATAAGGTGATCTCTTGCCAAGTTCATAAATTTATCACATGAACACATAAATTTCGAAAATATGGAAACAATTAGGAGAAAATATTTCCTTAATTTTCTAAGTGTAATAATATCCTCTATACACTTAAAACATATTTATTAATTGTTTAAAAATTATTTTATTCGAAATTTTAAAGAAAATTTCGATCTATTTCAAATTGTCAATTACCGACGTTCACTTTCATTCTTATTTCCTTTGTAAACTACTTCTTTATTTTTGAAATTTTTAAGCCCGTAAATTGGATATTACATTGTTATATTTGGGAAAGAGTGTATCTAATACACTTGAGTATTACAACACCAAAATCAGAATTTTCTTCTCCCACACCCCGATTGTCGCCGCTAAGCTACACATGAGACAAAGTATTTGTTTTGTTTATATCAAGAAGCTTTATTAAAGCTTGCATGAAGTTAATGAATGTGTAAGGGATATTTGTGAGGCCATGACATCATCTTTGACTCTCCACATTGTATTTGTGCCTTGTGAAATTAAGAGAGCCTAGGATACATATTAGTGTGTAGTCTTCTTTTCTTTTAAATTACATAAGAGTATATATTGTCTTAACACACAAACACAACTCATTTCTTTCATTTCCTCTTCTCTCGTGTGAGCACCTCCAAAGAAAACCAAAATATTTCCTTCTTCTTTCATCTCAATTTGTTTGAGTTTGAACTATCCTACAACCGATCGACTCGCTAACGAGGTTAGATATCAAACAAGCTTCGATAAAACCTAATTTTTTCAATAATCCATCGGTTTAAATAATTATTTTTAGCATGTATTAATTATGCAATAAATCATGCTAGCATGTTATAAGTTTAGGAATTATGTTACATATGTTAATATGTGCATAGATAATTTATTTCCTAAGCTAAGCAATTTATTTAAATTATTTTAATGATGTTCAAATTTTGCTAGTATGATTTAAGATTGGATTGTTGATCTATATTGTTGTAGGAGTACATGGTATTAATCTAGAAATTTTTGGAAACCATTGGTGTAATTGTTGAACATGGCCGAAATGATAGAGTTGTAACCTTGGTGTATAATTTTATAAGCATGATATAATAGCATATTTTTAATCTAGGTATTAATTAGGTAATGTAGAAATTTATTAGAATTTTGGACATATATACCTATTTTATTCATAATGGCCGAGACCTAGAGCTTATGTTCTATGGTTTATATTGTGTTATTATATGAGATTATGATGTATTAGTGCTATATGATAGTATATAAGCATAGTCTAATTTTATAGATTTTATAAAAATTGTTTGGTTTGATACACCCTAAGTAGCCGTGAGCTACAATTAATTATTTCTTGGTGTATAGTTTGATTACATTAAACCTTAGGCTATAATTATGTTAAATATTTATATTTGAGCCTTGTGTATAATTATTAGAATTTTGGAAAATTTATCGATTTATTTGTGATAAAACCGTGAGCTATATATATATATAGGTGTGTTCCAAATTTTCTATAGTGATATTAATACATATTAATGATCATAGTGTAAAATAATACACTATATGAATTTAGAGGATTTTTGGAACAAAGTTTGGAAAATAAGTGTTATAGCCGTGAGCTATACTTTGGAATTAAGGAATTTTAATTCCTTTTTAATCAAGAATAATATTTATTATATGTCTAAAAATTATATTAGACATAATTGAAATTTTTGAGAATTATTAAACATAGAATATTATGTTTATGACGAAACGTTATATTAAATAGCGTTAAAAGCATAAATAATGCTTAATGTATTAAAAGATTAATATTGAAAGAAAATATTAATCAAATTTATCGATTTACGTGAAAAATCGAGTATTAAAGCTTTATGAAAAGAAATCGATTGAAAATCGATTTATATTGATTTTATTCATTAAAATATGTTTTATTGAAGATTTATAATGAAAAGTCAAAATGGTTGACTTTCAAATTAACGTCTGAAATACGTCGTTAAATACGCTAATACATGAAAACGATTACTTTTATCGTAATATCTCAATTGTGAGAAAAGATTTCATAATTGAAATCATTTTATCAATAACGTTATTATACGTTAATTATTTAACCTAAAAGGTTAAAATGAGACTATAGATCATATTACGCCTCTCGAGATACGAGAATTATTTTATTGAAATACGCATTGAAACGACGATTAAGATTTATTAAAACTTCAAATTATTATATTATTTATCAAAGTTGAATGAACTTTGAAAATCTCAAAAGCGTGCCAACGTACTAAACGTAAATTTTTGCGTAAGGTGGGACGTGAAGGCTCACAAGCAACCGCAGGAGAACACGCAGATCGAAATTCGAAGTTCAAAAGTAAAGGTGGGCTTTACTATACTCAAACTGGTAGAATTTTACCAAATGATTTATTTATGATGCTTTATTGTAAGCAAATATTTATGAAATGATTTATTTAATTACCTGCCCAAAATGTTTATGTTTTATGTATGTATCCAATCCATGATTGTTGATGCATAATGTTGGGTAGCTCCCACTTTATGACATGCTTGAATTCGTATTCTTGGAAGTACCGACAAGGATGATGGAGAATTCGTATCCTGTGCTGAGATGGCCTGGATTTTGTGCACTGATTATTTTTTGACTGTGTGCTGAAAGGGTGCTCGGCCGGTCATGGCGTCTGTGAGAGGAGGCCTCCTCTCCAGCGCGGGAATTATTGTGGAATGAATTATTGTGGTGGATATGGATCATACATACAAGGAAAATGTCCGCCGCACGAATATTTATGGAAAATGAAAGAAAATATTTAGTAAGCACGAGTATTTCAAATTAAAACCTCGTGTGTTACTATGATGTAGCGAGTAATTCAAATGTGATAAATTATTTTGGCATGAGCCATCGAGTGCAATCTTGTACTCACCATGCATGTTTGTTTTAAATGTGCAGTTGAGCGTATGATGGATGGAGATGTGTCGGAGCGGTGTAACCCTTTTGAATGCAATATATTAGAAACTTGAATACACATCGTCATATGTGTATTCACACGCTTCCGCCGCAATCGAATTTATTTATCTTATGATGTTGATTAGTTGAATACTTCCAACATATGAGTTCTTGTATATATATTGATTAAAGCTTCCTCGATTCTTATTCCAAGTATTAGCCCTCGCTAAATCGTAATTAGGATTTAGGGGTCACATAAAGTGGTATCGAGCGATTCGCTTTTTGAATCCAAAACCTCTTTCGTAGTTAAGTCTAGATTGAGTCACTAGACTTCTAGAGATCACCGACACCGCCCGACACTCCATCACATCAAGCTCAACTCGAAAAGGTAAATGATTTTCTCATCTTTGAAAAGAAAAGTTTGAGATTTATAAATTTGATTTGGTGTCGATAGAACATTATCGACAAATGATTGGTATCGATAGAACATTATCGACAAATGATTGGTATCGATAGAACATTATCGACAATGATTGGTGTCGATAGAACATTATCGACAAATGAAATGAGAAAGGTTGTAAATAACCATGATTGATTGATTGAAAATTTTCGCAAGAAATGCAGATGTTTAAAACGAACTATGTTCGCTATATTTGAATTTTATTCTTCAATTCTCAATATTGTTTTGATTAATGACTATGTCATCCCAAATGAAAGTTATGAGAATTGATTGAAAGTCGTTGTTTCGCTACCAACGTATGATGATGTCATACGAGAAAGTATTGACAATTTTTTTTAGGATAAAATGTTTAAATTCATGTAATTCAATAGAAATTTATTGTTATGAATATTTGAAAATTTTATTTCAAATCCCAAAGATGTTTACGATGATGGGTATGTTATCCCAAGAGAACGTAGACTGTTTAAGACGCATGATCCCATTTGCGAAAGAACATAGGAAGATGAATTATTAGAATTTTATTCCATCCTGAGAACAAAAACGAGATCGAAATAAGAATCTCGAATTGATAGACGAGAAGAAAATTCAAGCTCAGAATTGGAAAAGATGTCAAGATAATGAATGTCACTATGCGATAAGTGACACGAGAATGATCTTTTTATTTGGAAGTTCACGCATGACGGAACTCCAAATCAACTATGACTCTTCGATGGAAACGAAGTAGAAATGTGATCGAAGAATTCGTGAGAGTCAATTAAAGACTGAACTCGCAATCATGCTCACCGACCTCGGCTCGCACCAAAGATGTATAATTTTGACTTCACCGGTCGGTTCAGTCCGACCTCGAAGTCTAGTCCAACCTTGGCAAGGCGACCTCTTGTCCACCCCGGCTCGAGCTCGGCAGCGACCTCGGCGAAGCGAGCCCGTGGGTATGAGCTCGGCTTCGACCGCAACGGCAGGTGTGACATCCACCTCGCCAATTTATCTTGACCTCGGCCATATCACCTCCACCGAAAATCAACCTCGGCGTCGACTTGCACGCCTTTGGCTTTGATGTCGGCATTATCATGTACGACTTCAAGGCGTGACATGTACGCCCTCGATTGCGGCGCCGATACCTTCAACTTCGGCTCAAGTCGGCTTTAATGACTTCATTATGTCAATAACCTCGTCAATAACCTCGGCATTGGCAAATGACTTCGCAACAACTTTGACATCGGATATCACTTACGACCTCGGTATCCCGAGCTCGTCATCGTAAAACTGTTTGCGCAATGTTTTTGTTTTAGCTCGCTCTCCTTCGTTAGAACTCCGATTTACTGACGGTTTTCGCCACGCATTCTATCACAGAGTAATATACTTTTATGAAGAACCAAAGCCCTGATTCCTTCACCAGAATTGACGAGAGTCAGTTGAAGTTAGTTTATAGTTTTATAGAATGAGAACTTTACCAATACGATTAGAATCTTAGAATGATACTAGAAAGTAGTATTCCCGTGAGTACAAGAGGTGCTATGACATAAGAACCTTTGATGATGACCTATAATGTGTTATATAAAGTTTTAAATTTTTTCATTACCAAATTTCGCCATTGAGTTTAACTCTACGACCTAGTTCAAATTGAGAAATCATATAAGTTTCTCACTTTTCTCGAAAGAAAATTTCCAACCCAAGAATTTACAAAATGTTCCTTTGAAACCAAATCCTTGTGTGACTGAGAAAATATTTGTGACGGGTCTGGCCAGCCCATATGACCAAAGAAATCTCAGTAGTCGTCATTCTGGTCTTCGGACCCTAGATCCTAAATTATTCAGTTCAAAGAATATATGGATTCAATAGAATGTTATTTTGGTTTACGAACCCATATCTTTTGAAAGTCGATATGACGAATTTTCTTCAATCCCGGAGACCAATAGGTAAGATGCAGGTTGACTTATCTTGTCGCCTAAGTTTTGAATTAGTAAAGTGATAAACATCAGATATGATGTAGGTTGACTTATTTTGGATAACCTAAAAGTTTCAGATCAGTAGAGTGATAGACATCAAGAAGATATGATGTAAATAAGATCTCGATGAGACGAGATATTTTCCCTATGATGCACATGGATGCAATGACCCCTGATGGGCTTACCAGATTTTGATAACAAAGAAGTTATATCTTCATGTGATCATTATGATAATGAAATGTTATGAATGAGATACTCTTTAGCATAGAATGCAAGAGTTGAAGAAAAGGGAAGTGCATGATATCCTTGAGATATAATTTCCTTATTATGACATAACGAGAGATTACAACTTATCTTTAAGATAGTTGATTGTCCTTGAAACCTCCTTAGTAGGTTGGACATGTTTAAAGAATGGAGATGCACAATATTCTTTTCAAGGATATATATATGTAAAGAAATGATAGCATCTCGTATAACTAATCTCTCGCTTTATACCTCAATCAATGAGATTATGTTGAGCATAATCAATTCCAAGTAATTGAGACTTGGTTAAACCAATGATAATGAGATTGAGGAATCATAATCATCGAGATGTGTGAACAGCTAGGATAGCCCTAGCATGTAAATCAAGTATGGAGAATATATCTCCACAATGAAGACATGGTAATGAGATGCTTGAATTTAAGTTATGGTGTACAAATGTACTACCTTACCAAGCTATATGACAATAATGACGGTTCTAGTCCCGAGAGTAAGAACAAGTATAATGAAAGTAATATTACTTTCAAACCATGCTCAAGAAAAGGAACAAAAGTCAAAAATAGTCAAGAAATTATGAGCTATACAATATGAGATAGCCACAATATGAGATAAGTTTCAATATATTATGACTTCGATAAGTAAAGTAATTCCTTTGAAGTAAAGAAGTAGAGTAAGAAATGATTCATTATTTGAAATGGATCTTAGTACTCTAAATTGTATTGACACAAAACACTTGTCTTGTGTGTCTTAGAAATTAACAAGCAAGATAGCTTCTAGATTTTGCAAAAGGAAATGCATCCAAGAGAACAAATGAAAAGATTCACATGGAAGGATCTTAAGATGAATCTAATTGGGAATCTTATCCCTCATACTTTTGTGACGATCAATAAAGTGAGATATTAAGTATACCGACATAGAAATGAAGCAATCATTAAATGTCGAGAAAATGGTAAAGATATTCGACGCCAAGGCAAAAGTATAATACGCCCCCAGCGGACAAAGGATTTTATCCTATGCAAAATTTCAAAATGAATCAATAAAGATTAAGAAGAAATGACGATATCCAAAAAGGGATATTACAAACGATGGCACTAAATGCCAAGATAAGAATTTCTCTTGAAAAAGTTTAAAGTAAGGATATATGAGAGATATATATTCCTAAGATTGATAATGTGAAGAAGGGAATTGAATCATTCATACTGGATCAGAAATAAATGATAGTGTCAGGTACATCACGATCTCTACGATGAAATTAAGTTATCGAGATATTAATATCAAGAATAGGTCGATATAAACCTACCCACAGAGTGCTATTGATAAAAGCATAATAGTACTGACACCGAGAAGGATATAATTAACGAGGTAACAGAAGGCCATAGCAAGGAAACATAATGTCCCAAGGGAAAGGACAATGATGTATGAAATAGATGTTTAATTGAACGAACGAGAACACCGTAGACCAGAGCCTATACTTCGCACCTAAAACAGGACAAACGGAAATCAGGAAGGCCTAATAGATATGAGAAAAATTTCTCATAATACTTATAATTTTTCTGTTCAATATAGGTGCTTCGTTTTCTAACATCGCACAAGTATGCGTAGAAACGATAGAACCCAATTCAGGGTAAACGAACCAAGAAATGAAAAATCTTCTCACCTATATGAGAATTATGGCCATCGCAGTGTTGCTCGGTTTATAATCGACCTAGGATCGCCTAAGGTTCTAACAAATGAGTTAGATCATAATATCCATGTGGAACGAGATATAATTCAAGAAATATAAGTTTCAAAATGGATGTCACCACGTGATTAGAAGCACGGGCATAGCCTCTCCATTTGAAATTCTATGCAATAGGATTTTGGATCCTCAATTGCTTTAATTTAAGGTTGGCTCATCTAGAACTATCTATTTACAGATGGTAAGAAAAGAGAATCTGACGAGTAGAAAGTTAACCCCAAGGCCTACAAGTTTAAGAGCTCACACGTATATCGACTCTTTTATTATAAACCGGGCATGGATTAAGACAGCTTTTGGAGGAATTTCTACATCTTGGATTAATGCTCAGAACTATGGAGAGATGGACGAGGATGACATCCAATAATTTATCCATCGCTTGCCAATAGAATGGCGTGATCTTGCAAAAGAAGTATCAAGAAAATATCTTCTCCAAGTAGAAAATTCCAAGACTTGGGCAGACTTACCAGTAGGATTCGTCAACAGGCTCAAGTATACATATAATGCGTAGGGAACGGCACCTACGGGTACTTATCCTGGTCCCGGCAAGTTACACAGTAGGTATAAAGGAATGGTTGTACCCTGATGTTCCAAATGCCGCCCACGCCCCGTGGTCGCCTATTATACCGAAAAGAGACGAGAATGATAAAAGGACAGATCTTATCGCCTCGAAAATTAGAGGAATTACCGTTATCAAATCGACCTTACCTTCTGATAAAAGTAACACACACTTCTGGAATCAAAGAAGTAACAGGAGCAGCAGACCCCGACTCTTTGAAAGAGAAAGATCGTCGGACATATGAGGTAAGGCAACGCACTTGAAATAGGCAAGTTCTAAGCGAAAGGTACGATTCGACAAAGGCCACTCGAGACATAGAGTCCTATGATAATATGAGACTCATAAGTAAATGGTGGCTTATGTAATAAATGGTATCTAGATGTACGAAAGTGAAATTGTTCCAATAAGATATGGTTGCTATGAGATTATAGTCATGCCAATCGGACAAGCTAGTACACCAAATTTCTATTCATGAACCTCAAAATCGAGTGTTCCATATGTACTTAGACAATTTTGTCTAAATCTTTATGAACGATGTTCTTATCCATATGAAGGACGAGAAAGAACCTAAAGAACATCGAAGGATCAGATTATGGACTTTTAGAGTCGAGCAAAATTTTGCCAAGTTTAATATATAAATTTCGCTTAAAGAAAGAATATTCCTTAGACACATGATGTCTTCCAAGGAATCAAATTTACATGGACAAATGAATGTGAGGCCACTTATTAAAGTGAGAAAGATGATAGTCAATGCATCGCGATGACTTAGACCTCATAAATAGAATTACCCAACTTATGACTTGAAATAGCGAGAATGGTATAAGTACCAAGGTTTTGGAGACATCACTATATGGAATAAGTTGTGAGATCTTCACAAACCATAAAAGTTTGAATTATTTCTTCGAGCAAGAGACTTAAAACGAGATAGAAAAGATGGCTCAAATCAAAAAGATTCCAATTGTGATATAAACTATCACCTATGAAGAGTCAAGGGTTTTTAAAAGGCGCGACAATGTCATATTGTCTAAGGAAATGTTATATATATATTTCAAGCAATGATAAGCTTAGAAATGAAATCATGAATGAAGCTCATGATATTCCTCATACCGCCCACCCAAGCAAAGATTAAAGTATATATTGATTTACGAAAAAAAAATAGATAGTAAAGAATGAAATGAGCTATAACCTCATCGACGAGCATTGTCTCGGTTATAAGAGGTGAAGGCATCAGTATCAATGACCTTATAAGAGGTTATAATCTCTAATGAGATACAAATGAAAATGAAATGACATAGCAATGGATTTTATGATGTGTTTCGCCAAAGTCATAAAGATGTAACACTACTATATGGGTAGTAGTGATCTGACTCACCAAATATGCTCATCTCTGTCTATTCAGATGACTCAGAGATCTGATAATTTATCTCAGTCGTACCTAAAGGAAATCGTATCTTTACAAGGGGTCCCAATACCTATCACTTTAGATAGAAATTCCAAGTTTACCCTTAGATTTTGAGCTAGCTCACCAAAAAGGGAGTTATGCATGATATTAAACCTTATCGTAGATGTCCCATCACGGACAGATGGACGATAAAAAGGACAATATGGATGTTTAAAGATACGATGAGAACATTAATGTTAAATCGAGGTGCAAGTGGGAACATGTTTTACCACTTATTAAGTTTACGTACGACCATAACTGTCAAGCAACGATTGACATCGCCACACGTGGCATTATATGGAAAGAAATATCGACCACCACCTTATTTTAATAAAGTAGGTGAGAGAAAGTATAAGGTCTTGACATCGAAATGAAATGATAAAGATATTTGCCAATAAGGCAAAGACCGAGAGAAGCTCAAGATGATAAAAGGTCTTACGCTGGTATGCGTAGATCTGAACCGCATTTTAAATGCGAAAATGAAGTTCCTTGAGATTTCTCCATCGAGGGAAATTATTAAGTTTAAAGTACAAGGAATGTTGAGATCACGTTTTATAGGACCTTGCGATGATCCTAGAAATAATAGGCCCAGTAGCCTATAGATTAGTACTTCCACCAAAAATTTGGGGAATGTACAAAATGTTTTTCCACGTGTCACAGCTAAAGAAATATGAATATGACCCAAATCACGTAATTCATTATATGACGTGATCTTTAACTCAAAGATGAGTTGTGATGAACATCTACGACTATTTGATCGTATGATTCAATGATTGAGGATTAAATTGGGTCTTTGATGAAAGTCCAATGGGAAAACCATGGACAAAAGGAAATCACGTGGAAATTTAAGATGTTATGGTGCTAAGATGCCCATACTTTTTGATGTATGTAAATTTCGGACTAAATTTCTTTAAGGAAGGTGGAATGTAATACCCAAATTATTAAAACCCAATTACGATAATTAAAATCGTAAATTAGGATTCGTCTCGATAATTGAATTAATAAAATATCGAATAATGATTTCGATTATTTTGGAATAATAAATTCTATATTTTTATTCACAAATGATTGTGAATTGATAAATACGATTATATAACGATTTCAACAAGATTATTTCAACGCCGATTACGATCGATAATTAAATGCTCGTGATATTTTCTAAGTTTTAAGCTTAGAATTTAATTCCATTATTATTGGAATAATTTAATAAAGTGATTACAGCTTTATTACGACCATTTTGAGATGAGTCGATATTTAACGTTTGAGACGCTTCAAACGTTAACGTTTAGAGATGACTTGAGAATCAAGTCTAACGATCAAGGAATTATGATATTTAAATTCCTATGATTATTTTATATAATTAGAATATTATTTAGCATTGAAATAATGCTAGAAAATTTTGGAATTATATTTTTGATTATTTAAGATTCTCGAAAACCCTAAATCGAGAATTAGGGTTTTCTACCTATGGTTTGATTCCAATAATTTTTCCTATGATATAATTTATCATCTAGGATATATATTATGCTATATATCTACTTATAGCATGAAAATGAATTTTTGGGCTTTATAATTTTGAAAGTGCCGTGAGTTGCTATGTTTTTAAACATAGGATTAATTTCTTTTTGATCATCCAATTTGTGATATTTCTTAAGTGTAGTATTAATACACACTTACCTATTAAAATGTGTAGATGAAAAATACACTAACAAATTGTTTACATGGGAGCCGAAATATTTGACATTTTGTACACAAAATTGGATCTTGATTTTTAATACACTTGATTGTTATATTTGGGAAAGAGTGTATCTAATACACTTTTGAGTATTACAACACCAAAAATCTGAATTTTCTTCTCCCACACCCTGATTGTCGCCGGCTAAGCTACACATGAGACAAAGTATTTGTTTTGTTTATATCAAGAAGCTTTATTAAAGCTTGCATGAAGTTAATGAATGTGTAAGGGATATTTGTGAGGCCATGACATCATCTTTGACTCTCCACATTGTATTTGTGCCTTGTGAAATTAGAGAGAGCCGAGGGATACATATTAGTGTGTAGTCTTCTTTTCTTTTAAATTACTTAAGAGTATATATTGTCTTAACACACAAACACAACTCATTTCTTTCATTTCCTCCTCTCTGCCGTGAGCACCTCCAAAGAAAACCAAAATATTTCCTTCTTCTTTCATCTCAATTTGTTTGAGTTTGAACTATCCTACAACCGATCGACTCCGCTAACGAGGTTAGATATCGAACAAGCTTCGATAAAACCTAATTTTTCAATAATCCATCGGTTTAAATAATTATTTTTAGCATGTATTAATTATACAATAAATCATGCTAGCATGTTATAAGCTTAGAAATTATGTTACATATGTTAATATGTGCATAGATAATTTATTTCCTAAGCTAAGCAATTTATTTAAATTATTTTAATGATGTTCAATTTTGCTAGTATGATTTAAGATCGGATTGTTGATCTATATTGTTGTAGGAGTACATGGTATTAATCTAGAAATTTTTGGAAACCATTGGTGTAATTGTTGAACATGGACGAGAATGATAGGAGTTGTAACCTTGGTGTATAATTTTTATAAGCATGATATAATAGCATATTTTTTGATCTAGGGTATTAATTAGGTAATGTAGAAATTTATTAGAATTTTTGGACATATATACCTATTTTATTCATAATGGCCGAGACCTAGGAGCTTATGTTCTATGGTTTATATTGTGTTATTATATGAGATTATGATGTATTAGTGCTATATGATAGTATATAAGCATAGTCTAATTTTATAGGATTTTATAAAAATTGTTTGGTTTGATACACCTAAGTAGCCGTGAGCTACAATTAATTATTTCTTGGTGTATGGTTTGATTACATTAAACCTTAGGCTATAATTATGTTAAATATTTATATTGGAGCCTTGTGTATAATTATTAGAATTTTTGGAAAATTTATTGGATTTATTTGTGATAAAACCGTGAGCCTATATTATATATAGGTGTGTTCCAAATTTTTCTATAGTGATATTAATACATATTAATGATCATAGTGTAAAATAATACACTATATGAATTTAGAGGATTTTTGGAACAAAGTTTGGAAAATAAGTGTTATAGCCGTGAGCTATACTTTGGAATTAAGGAATTTTAATTCCTTTTTAATCAAGAATAATATTTATTATATGTCTAAAAATTATATTAGACATAATTGAAATTTTTGAGAATTATTAAACATAGAATATTATGTTTATGACGAAACGTTATATTAAATAGCGTTAAAAGCATAAATAATGCTTAATGTGTAATATTCCAAAGAAACGAATATACGATTACGTATTCTCGAATATGTAATTGTGGTTTTGCCAGATATTAACTTTTTACGACATCGAATCTTGTGACTTCGATACGATATCGTTATAACGAATTCCTTTTCATAATTCACTAAGGATTGTGAATTAAAGGATTGAAATATTACGAAATGATTCGTCAATATTTTTAAACGCCAAACGCAGATCGAACGCCGCCTTTTCATGAAAATTTCGAAAAGGAAGCTTGGAATTAATTTCCATCTTAATTCCTTTATTAAATGGAATATATTTACCTAGTAAGTATGAACTTATCGCACCATTTTGAGATGAGTCGATTTCAACGCTTTGAGACGTTAACGTTAACGCCTGAGACGCTTTGAAAATGAGTTTAATGCTCGGAAATTATAATAATTAATTTCCTATTATTATTTTATATAATTACTGTATTAATGATTATTAAAATCGATAATTGAGTTATTAAACTCGATATTTCTTATTTGTAATTTCGAAACCCTAATCTTATAAATAAGTGGTTTTATCACATGAAATGATACCATTAAATTATCCTATGGTATCTAAACTTTATAATATGATATATATGAATAATATTAAGCATTAAATCAGATTTTCAGCCATAAAAATCAAGGATTCAGTTTTTATAAAATTTAAACCCAAACTTTCAAATTAGGGTTTTAATTCATAAATGTGTAATAATTTTATCCTATGCTATTATTTAATATCTAAATCATATATTATGATATATATGTGTATATTTGGGACTAAAATTACATGAGTATCAATAATAGGTGTAATTTATATTTTAATCCTATTTTCCCATTTTACATTCTGTATTTTCAAATTTGTGTATTGATGATTTAATTATTTTATCGGCATGTATTATATATCTATGAACTATACTATGATTAATACATAGTATTAACATGTAACAAAAATAAAATCAGCCCCTAAAACCCCCCCCCATGCGCCGCCCCCCATCACCCCATGCACAATGATTTCACTTTTAAATTGCCCAATACATGAATAGCTCTTAAACACTCTTCAATCATCACATACCACTCCCAAAAATGCTGCAGATTTTGTTCCTTTGGTTGTAAAATCGAGTGAGAGAGAGATAGGTATAGGAGGACTCTTCCCATTCACCTCACTCCTTCCTACACACACTCAAACACACAAAACACTCAAAACACAATTTCTCCCATTTTCTCTCCTAAGAACCGAGAGCAACACCTCTCATTTCTAAAAATTTTCTTCTTCCATTCTCTTCTTCATTCCTTCACCAAGGTTGATACCTAGCATTGTTCTTGTGATTCAACACCATTCTCTAAGGTAATACATGGACATTAGCACCGATTTCCTCTCCATTTATTCAAGAAAATCGAAACTGCTTTTATATGTGTATGTGTTTTCAAAGTTTTATATAGTATACATATATGTTTAAATGTTCTTGAGCATGAGCTATGGTTATGTTTATGTTCTTGTTGATTTTATTTTGAAAATATATGAGTATGAATATAGATGTTGTATATGAAATGTTTGTAAGGATTTAATGGCTTAGATATCTATGATTTTCAAACCATAGGTTATATTTGAAATAATTTTGAAAATAGTTAAACAAGAAATGATAATGGCCGAGCATGTTCTAATCATTTTATGATGAATATATGATCTATGTTATGATTTAAGACCATAGTATTGATTTAGAAATTTTTGAAAACCATAGCTTAAATTTTAAAAATGCCGTGAGTTTTATATATGAAGTATCTTATGTATAATTTTATTTCAAGCATGCAATGACATATTAGTGCTTTAGAACCTCGATTATATGTTCTATGATTTAATTAGAATTTTGAAAATCATATACTTGATTTTTCAAAATTACCGTGAGCTTTATAAATATATAGGTTGGTGTATGATTTTATTTTTGAACATGCAATGGTGTATTAATGCTTTAGTATATTGTTTATACATTGTGTGAAATTATTAGAATTTTTGGAAATCAAATACTAAATTAAATCAAATAAACCGTGAGTGATATGCTCTTGAAGGTGATGATTTAATTAGTTTTGATAAATATTATGATGTTATATTACTATACTATAGTGTATAAACATAGTATATAATTGTTGAAATTTTTGAAAATCAAATACCATTTTTAATCAAAAAAGCCGAGAGCTTGTAGCTCCATATGGTGATGATTCAAATGGTTTTGGTTGATGTTATGATGTTACAATGTTATAATATAATGTTTATTGATGTTGGAAATTATTTAGAATTTTTAGAAATTGTTTATTATTTATTTGGTAATTATCTTATAATTACCGTGAAATATTGTTATATATATAGAAATAAATAGTTATGATGAACTATGGGTTATGAAAATATTATATACTGATGTTGGGACATTATAATAGGTATATATCAATTTTGGGAATTTTTGGATGATTATTCCTATTTATTGAATTACCGTGAATATTTATATATGTATATATATAAATAAATAGCAACAGTACTATATGAATTTGATAAATTATATTCTGGACCATAGTGTATAATAATACACTATATTAATTTAGAAAATTTTTCAAGGGTCGCTTGTTATTTTTAGGACAATTATCGAAAATTTCGATAATTAATAAGGATATTAAATCCTTTTAAAACTGCTTAATTATAAATTTTGGTAAAATAATATTCTGGACAGTTTTCAAATATTACAAAATTTTATAAACATAGATTGCTATGTTTGAGACTTAACGCTCATTTTGTAACGCTTTAAAACCAAAATACGCTTTTTAATTATAAAAGAATTATTAAAATGCGAAAATAATTATAAGTCCTTGATTTACAAGATAAATCGAGGAATAGGACTTTACGCTTTCAAATCGATTAAATTCGATTTATAAAGCAAAATAGTAAGAAATTACTATTTAAAAGTCAAAATCATCGACTTTGTCGACCAAAGGTCGACTTCGCTGACTTTTCAAAGTCAAACGCACGATTATACGCTTATAAATACGCCAAGACGCTGTAAGATATACTAATTGAGTATGATAATTCATTAGTAAGAAAGGATTTCACAAATGAAACCATATATCGAAAACGCATTTATACGCCGAACGATCTCGGCGAACGAGAAAAGTCAATCGATAACGATTAGAGACGATCAATTCACTAAGGAATTCACTCACATCGATATGAAATATCAAAGTTATCTTAAGTTTTCGAGAGTCTCGATAGACTTGAGCGACGACTAAAGCCTCGCCAGAAAGCGTGACGCAAACGCAACGACGGATTTTGACGAACGATCGAACCTAGTACTTTTACAACGAACCGTAGTCCAGTGGGCTTTTTCTTATCTTCAAAATGCGGGCCTTTTTACCCCACTAAAACGTGACTTTATCGTTATTCAAAATGAGTTTATTTACAAAGACTTATCCTACAACTGCTTATCAAATGTTTTACCGCATTACCGCCAAAATATTTCGCTTGTGTACGGATCCTATCTCGTATGCCCGGTAGGTCGTGGAGATGGTTGGAACTATTATATCAATTGTTGTGGTAGCACCCAACCTTTTAATGTCGGGTCCCGTGTCGATGATAAATGCCCGCTAGATCGCGAAGGTCGAACTATACCGTGTTAACATATGCTTGCAGAGAGACCGTGTCAGACGGATTACGGCCGGTCACGGCCGTCAGACGGGAGGCCTCCTCTCGACGCTTATTTAATTATTTATTATTATGTATTGTGACTATGAGATACGGACCATACACACCAAGAAAATGCCCGCCGTGCTATGTTTATTTAACCGAATGATTTGGTAAGACAAGGCATTTTAACTAAAACCCTCGCGACTTACTCGATATTGGCAACAGAATCCAAATATCATCAAATGTTTTCGCATAAGTCCACCGAGTGCAATTTCTTGTACTTAGCCCCGCATGTTTGTTTTAAATGTGCAGTTGAGCTCGATGGTGATGATGGGGATGTGTTGAGGAGTCTAGTGTCCTCGCCGATTTACTCAATGTTCGTTATACCTCAATGCATATCGTCATATATGTATTCACACACTTTCCGCCGCTATACTCGAACTCCTTTATTTATGTTTTATGTTATGAACTATCGAGGCCCATCGGATCGTGCCAAGTTTTGGGGTCCGATGGCTAAACCTTTTCAAAACATTATAACATCACCTTATATTCTCGCTCAAGCATGTTAGTTTATTCTTACGCATTTTTATTTTACCCGTAATCCCTAAAATACTACTCCTAGTATTAGTCGCCTCCAGCTGGGTTGGTCCGGATTGGGTCGTGATGTATGGGTATCGAGCGCTTTTGCTCTTTGAAACCCAAGACCTTTATTCTAAGTCTAGATCGAGTCACCGACTTCTAGAAACCCATCGACTCTCTCAACACTCCATCACATCGAGCTCAACCGAAAAAGGTAATCGCATTTCTTTCTCAAACTCATGAAATGGAAAACTTCGCATGATGAGCAAGTTAGAGGAACTTTGAGAAATATTATTATTATGAAAATTTTGAAGTTGAGAAAGAAAACTCTTCCAAAAACTTTTTTTCGAGCCAATACAATTGCTCAAGTATCGAGATGGAAGTGTATGGTAGTATCAAGTCGAATGATCAACATGAAACGAACGAATTCATTTTAATATGTATATGAGTTGATCATGACCGCCTTTTGAAATCATACTTCCAAATTTGCAAATAAAACTTTACTTTCCGACTTTCAAAATCTTATTTATGATGAATGATATGTTATCACGAGACTAACTTAGACTCTAAGAGCATGCTCACGATCGTGAAAGAACGTAGAAGTACGAACTTTTTTCCTTATGCGAACAAAAGAACGATAGGAAGAATGAAAGTAATGATACCCTTGAGCACGGACGATGGAAGACGAGCGAGAAGGACGAACGAGGACGACCCCAACCTTTAAGTCGAATGACGCCGGACTCCATCATCACTCGACACAAGTGACCAGCAACACGAATCACGACATGGACGCCACTTACGGCTTCAGGATGTGCAGCCTCGACTTAAGAACCCGAAGATGATAGACGACACGTCGACATACACCTTGATTGATATTTTTGCACAATCGCGCAAATTTCCTGCACTGCGCAGTAGATTTGTTTTAGCTAGATCTCCTCGTTAGGACTCCGATTTACGCATGGTTTGCACCTACGTACTCCTAACGCACTGATCTTCATTTGTTATGAAGAACAGAATCCCTAATTCTGTCTCCAGAATACGATAGAGTCTGTTGAACTCTAGCTTAAGTGTTTGATATAAGACAAGGGTCTCGTAGCGTATATTAAGATATCATTAGCTATATGTATATGTTCGATAAGACTAAGAAAGTAAGTTGTGGTATATATTGTACATTATGATGATGCCTACCTTATAGAATTGTTAGTTCTAGCCTAGTTGCTTCTCGTTATGCTATCCTTTCTGTTTTAAGATGACGATAGTTGGCTTACGTTAGTTTTCTTTTTCTTTTACCGTGGCAGATGGAGGAGATGCGCTATATCGCTAGGAGGAGGGTAGGACCTCATGCCCCACCCGAGGAGCTGATGCGCACCTATAGGGAATGTTGGATGTGCCCCGGGGAAGACCTAGGTGAGTTTCGCGACTACCTTCGGTTGTGGAGGAGCGCTTGAGCCTATGGCGCAACCGACTCACGATGGCATCAAGAGACTTCTAGCTATACTCCCTCAGACTGGATGGTTATGCCCGAGAGGTATCGGAGACTACATCTATCGATTCCCCGAGGTTATGATTTGATTGGGATCCGCCAGTTCGTGAGTCACCGACTTACGTGTACAAGATCTATGGAGCCGCACCGATGGGACCCTATCTCCTCCACGGAGTACACTTGGCGTGATGAGTCGCCAGAGTGGCTGTACTTTGAGGTTCCGAGACAAAGTTGATCCAAAGGATACCCCTGCATCGAGTGGACGAGGGTAGGATGTACGAGGTGGATAGGCAGCGCGCCTAGAGCCTCGGGAGAGCCCGTGTTGCCACCGCAGCTTTTGGACACCCAAGACGTCCGCCACTACCGCCCCTACCACCGCATCCGATCCACCACCACCAAGACGAAGAGCCCTTCCACGGACAGCGGGATGAGAGTATTAGATACCTTCCCGGATATGACCCGACCCGAGTATGCTACATCCGATCCGCCACAACTACGACTTATACGGCGCGGATAACTTTGGACCCCTCGCGACATACCGATGATGGAAACCACAGCAGACCATCCGTAGTACGACCTCGTGAGGACGATTCGATGAGGAAGACGACCAAGAGGAGGAAGACCCCGAGGAAGACGCGAGTAGGAAGGAAACTCGTGGAGACCTTAGGCGATGTTTTAATTAGAATCTGCTTTGTTATGACTAGCATGTGTGCTAGCTTTTTCCTTTATTTCAATACCATGGTTCTAAGACTCGATTTTCTTTTCGCCATGTGGGCCCGAAACCTTGTTATTTCAATTTTCTATGATTCTCGATGTTAGACATCTTGTTTTCGACAAACCTCGATTATCTATCCACATATATTTTCACCCAAGTGGGCCTTTTGGTGGCGCTTGTTCATGCTATGGATGAATTGTTTTACTTTTATATCGCTTTAAGAAGAAGCTATGAAAACCTTATTTTGTTAAGTTGTAAGCGCTTAATAATTAACGATGGTATGTTTTATATAGCGTAACGCCTCCGAGAAGAAACCCGTAAAGAGAACCCGAGAGGTCGAGGAAGACCTAGAGGAAGGGTAGAATCCCAACAAGAACCGTAAGATAATCCCCAACCACCGCCTCCACCTCAACCCGATCGCAGGATCAAGAACTATTCTCGAGGCAAACCCTCCTGCTTTTAACGGAAAGGGAGCCTGAAGAAGCCGAACAACGGGTTAGGGCCATTGAACGGATTTTCACTTTCCTAAGGTGCACGGCACAGAAAGGATGTCGTGTGTTACTTTCCACCATCGGACCACCGACTTCCTGTGGAGGCCGAAGAAGACCTTTACAAATGAACAACTAGAAGAGTTCTCGTGGAGGATTTCAAGAGAGTCAGACGAAAAGTATATCCCCAAAAGTTATAGGGGAAAGAGGCGTGAATTTTTCCCGCTAAAACAAGAAAATTATCCAGAATCGACACGATCGCACTTTCGCGAGACGCCAAGATATGCGCCGATCTAGTAGACACCGACTTGAAGATGTCGGAAAAGTTCGTATGTGGCTAAGAATGGAGATACGCATGTCTCTTGCCACCATGGAGACCTATCTCACAATCAAGCTCTAGCACGAGCTTGATATCGAGGCGGCTATGAGCGAGAATAAGACAAAGGTCGCCTCGTGCACACGGAAATTCGGATAAGGAAAAGGAACTCGAGCCCAACCGCTGAAATAACAACCGCGAAACTACGGAGAAGAAGTCACAAGCGCCTGCGTGGCAAGGAAACCCGCAGCAGCAGGACAAAGCCGAAGAGAGCAGCTCATGCTCCACCGCAGAAGGGACCACAGACCACCAAGGGCACCTCAATGCCCTAGATGCCATAGAGCACACAGGGTGTGTGCACGGCAAACGTGGTAAGTCGTTACAAATGCGGGTGAACGGGCATTACGCCAACACCGCCTCGATGTCACGCTCGGATGGAAGGCCGAACCAACCGGCAATGCTCACCATTGAGGGCTATACAACAACCCCCAACCACCGCAGCTAGCCCAAATTTCAACCCCAAAGAACTCCAAAGGGCAAACACCCCACCTCAACAACAACAACTCCAAAGAATAAGCAATAAAGGGCACCGCCACAACAACAAATCTCAAGAATAAAGAAGGGCGCAGCCCACCGCCACAACAACAACAGAGGCGATAACCACCACGCTAACGCCAAGAATGGCAAAGAATAAAGCCAGCAACAACCGCCAAATCAGCCAGACCACCACCTGTCACCAAATGCTCAAAGCCAGAGCTCACGCCCGCACAGAGGCGAATCTAATGTAACCAAGGAAACTTGGCGTGTATGGGAGTTCTTCTCAACCCACCGTTATAGTATCGTTCGACACGGGTGCTTCAGATTCTTTATTGCAAAATCATGCGAGAAATGCCGAGCCTTAGGTCTGAAAAATCGCCAGATATGAGAATCTCATCGCCTATAGGAGGGATTATGACCATCATACCCACTTTTGCTCGAACCTAGAATCGACATTAGATCACTTAAGGTTCGCTAACGATCTAAACATAATACCCATGGACGATGTAGACATAATCCTAGGAATGGATCGTTAGCTAGGAATCATTCCACGATTCTCTCGTAAGGAAAGGAAAATTTCGCTTCACTTTCCTCGACAAGAAGCTACGATTTTCACGGGATCGCACGGGAAGGAGAATCCCGATAGTATCCGCACTACAAGCTGTGAGGATGATGAACCGTAAGGGATGCCATGCATTCCTTGTTTATTTAAACGATGAAGATAAACCCAAGCGCGGTAGAAGACATTGAAGTTGTCCGAGAATTTCCTGACGATTTCCAAAATCGCCAGACTACCTCCTAATAGACAACCGAGTTTACCATCGACTTGGAGCCGTGATCAGCCCCAAAGGTCGGGCGCCCTATAGGATGGCCCCAAAGGAGCTAGAAGAGCTGAAAATCCAAATCCAAGAGCTTTTGATCCGGGATTCATTAGCCGAGTGTTTCACCTGGGGAGCACCTGCTTTGTTTGTTAAGAAGAAGGATGGTTCTTTGAGGACGTGCATCGATTATAGAGAACTAAATAAGATGACACTAAAGAACAAATACCCTTTACCCGCATTGATGACCGCTTGATCAATTGCGGCGAGCGGTGTATTCTCAAGATTGATCTTAAGTCGATACCACCAACCTAAAATACGGCTCAAGATGTACCAAGACCGCATTCAACCGTATATGGCCACTATGAATTCATAGTTATGCCATTCGGATTAACCAATGCACCACCGTGTTCATGGACCTCATGAATGTAGTATTTCATCCATTTTGGATAAGTTTGTTTTGGTCTTCATAGATGACATCCTTATTTATTCAAAGAATGAAGAGGATCATAAGAACATCTACGAACGGTTTTGCAAACCTTGAGAAATGAAAGACTCTTTGCTAAGTTTAGCAAATGCGAAGTTTTGGTCAAGGAAGTTATGTTCCTTGGACACATTGTGTCTCAAAGGTATAAAAGTAGATCCAACAAAGTAGAGGCCGCAAGAATGGAAATCACCTAAAACACAAAGACGAATTAGAAGCTTCCTAGATTAGTGGCTACTATAGGAGATTCATCAAGGATTCTCCAAGATTGCAAGGCCAATAACCCAAATACTCCTAAGGGAATCAAGTTCAATCGACGACGAAAAGTAGATGAGTTTCCAAATACTCAAAGAGAAATTGACCAAGGCACCGCCTAGCAATCCCGTAGCATAAGGGTATGTGGTCTATACCGACGCATCTAAGACCGGACTGGTCAGTGTTTTGATGCAAGAAGGAAAAGTGATAGCTACGATCTCGACAACTCGCACCCCACGAGCTGAACTACCCAACCCACGATTTGGAATTAGCAAATGTAGTTCATGCCCTAAAATTTGGAGACACCATCTCTATGGTGTGAGATGAGATCTTCACGATCATAAAAGTTTGAAGTATTTCTTCAACAAAGAGATCTGAATATGAGACAAAGAAGATGGCTTGAATTAGTAAAAGATTACGACCGTGGTATTAACTATCACCCGGCAAGGCGAATGTAGTAGCCGACGCTGAGTCGTAAGAGCCATACCAAGTTAGGATGTCTTTGTACAAGAGGAAAACTCGTCAAGAGTTTGCGTGACGAAGATTGAACTAGTTGAACCACCCGTAACAATCGTGAGTCAGATCGCTACACTCACACCGACCTCCGATCTAAGAAAGAGAATTGTCGAGACAAAGGATTGAGGAAAAGTTGAAAAGATCCGAGAAAGACTAAGGTCCAAGGATTCAAGAGTTTCCAAGAGGCACCGGATAACGCCTTATTGTTTGAAGGTAGGATATGCTCCTCGACGACGCAGAGCTTCGTAACGAAATCATGAGCGAGGCTCACGATACGCCCTACACCGCCCACCCGTGTAGTACTAAGACGTACCAGACCAAGGAAAATTTTTGTGGAAGGCATGAAACGAGACATAGCTTCCTTCAGAGAACGCCGCCTTGTTTGCCAACAAGTGAAGGCTTTACACCAACGACCCTATGGGAAGTTACAACCGCTGGAAATCCTCGAATGGAAGTGGGACGATATAACGATGGATTTCACATGCTTACCCAAATCAAGAAGAGGAAACACACCATATGGGTAATTGTGGATAGCTTACCAAAAGTGCTCACTTTTACCTATTCAAAGCACTTATGGATCCGATAAGTCGCCCACCAGATGTTAAGGAAATTGTACGACTACATGGAGTGCCAAAATCTATTACCTCCGATCGAGACTCCAAGTTCACATCCGATTTTGGATTAGCTTGCAAAGAGAACTGGTACAAGATTAAACTTCAAGACAAAGATTCCACCCACAAACCGATGGACAATCGGAGAGAACGATCCAAACGCTAGAAGATATGCTTAGAATCAGAATTTTGGATCGAGGTACAAAATGGGAAGATATTTTACCGATCAATTTGCTTACAACAACAGCTATCGTTTACGATCGGCATGGCCCCACACGAAGCCTCAGATGGCAAAAGTGTAGATCACCACTTTATCGGGATGAAGTCGGTGAGAGAAAGTCATAGGCCTCGATGCGCGAGTGAAATGATCGAAATCGCTCGACAAATTAGGACGAGGATAAAAGAGGCTCAGACAGACAGAAATCTTACCGATACGCTGAGATCCGAAAGCTACGCTTGAGGATGGAGACAAAGTATTTCTTAAGGTCTCCCATCAAAAGGGATTGTCGTTTGGCCCGAAAGGAAAGCTTAGACCTCGCTACATAGACCTTATGAGATCCTAGAAAGGATAGGTCCAAGAGCTTATAGGTCGGCTCTTCCGCCAAACCTAGGAAATGTCCATAATGTTTTCCACGCCTCACAATTACGAAAATACGCTCACGACCCAAAGCACGTGATTCACCAAGACGACGTGATCCTCGAGCCGACATGAGCTATAAGGAAGAACCCGCAGCCATACTTGACCACAAAGTTCAAAGAACTACGAGCAAGTCGATTCCGTTAGTTAAAGTGTCATGAGACACCACTTTACAAGAAGAAGCCACGGGAGCTTGAAGAAGCAATGAGGAAAAATACCCGATTTATTTTTCTAAGAGGTATACAAATTTCGGACTAAATTTTTCGTAGGGGGTGGAATGTAATATTCCAAAGAAACGAATATACGATTACGGTATTCTCAACCCGTAATTGTGGTTTTGCCAGATATTATCTTTTACGACATCGAATCTTGTGACTTCGATACGATATCGTTATAACGAATTCCTTTTCATAATTCAATAAGGATTGTGAATTAAAGGATTGAAATATTACGAAATGATTCGTCAATATTTTTAAACGCCAAACGCAGATCGAACGCCGCCTTTTCATGAAAATTTCTCGAGCAAAGGAAGCTTGGAATTAATTTCCATCTTAATTCCTTTATTAAATGGAATATATTTACTTAGTAAGTATGAACTTATCACACCATTTTGAGATGAGTCGATTTCAACGCTTTGAGACGTTAACGTTAACGCCTGAGACGCTTTGAAAATGAGTTTAATGCTCGGAAATTATAATAATTAATTTCCTATTATTATTTTATATAATTACTGTATTAATGATTATTAAAATCGATAATTGAGTTATTAAACTCGATATTTCAATTTGTAATTTCGAAACCCTAATCTTATAAATAAGTGGTTTTATCACATGAAATGATACCATTAAATTATCCTATGGTATCTAAACTTTATAATATGATATATATGAATAATATTAAGCATTAAATCAGATTTTCAGCCATAAAAATCAAGGATTCAGTTTTTATAAAATTTAAACCCAAACTTTCAAATTAGGTTTTAATTCATTAAATGTGTAATAATTTTATCCTATGCTATTATTTAATATCTAAATCATATATTATGATATATATGTGTATATTTGGGACTAAAATTACATGAGTATCAATAATAGGTGTAATTTATATTTTATTCCTATTTTCCCAATTTACATCTCTAATTTTTCAATTGTGCATATATGATGATTTAATTATTTTATGGCATGTATTATATATCTATGAACTATACTATGATTAATACATATATTATGTGTAACAAAATTAAAATCAGCCCCTAAACCCCCCCCATGCGCCGCCCCTTCACCCATGCATGCAAATAATTTCACTTTTGAAATTGCCCAATACATGAATAGCTCCTTAAACACTCTTCAATCATCACATACCACTCCCAAAAATGTGCTGCAGATTTTGTTCCTTTTGGTTGTAAAATCGAGAGAGAGAGAGATAGGTATAGAGAGGACTCTTCCCATTCACCTCACTCCTACCTATCCACACTCAACACACTTCAACACACAAAACACAATTTCTCTCCAAATTCAGCTCCCTAAAAACCGAGAGCAACACCTCTCATTTTTAAAAATTTTCTTCTTCCATTCTCTTCTTCATTCCTTCACCAAGGTTGATACCTATAGCATTGTTCTTGTGATTCAACACCATTCTCAAGGTAATACATGGACATTAGCACCGATTTCCTCTCCATTTATTCAAGAAAATCGAAACTGCTTTATATGTATATGTATGTGTTTCAAAAGTTTTATATATATGTATATATATATGTTTAAATGTTCTTGAGCATGAGCTATGGTTATGTATATGTTCTTGAGGATTTTATTTTGAAAATATATGAAAGTATGTTAAATGAGATAGTTGTATATGAAATGTTTGAAAGGATTTAGCATGTATATATGATTTTCAAACCATAGGTTATATTGAAATAATTTTCAAAAATAGTTAAAAAGAAATGATAATGGCCGAATGTTCTAATCATTTTATGATGAATATATGATCTATGTTATGATTTAAGACTATAGTATTGATTTAGAAATTTTGAAAACCATAGCTTAAATTTTAAAAATGCCGTGAGACATATATATGTGTATCTTGATGTATAATTTTATTTCAAGCATGCAATGACATATTAGTGCTTTAGAACCTCGATTATATGTTCTATGATTTAATTAGAATTTTGAAAATCATATACTTGATTTTTCAAAATTACCGTGAGCTTTATAAATATATAGGTTGGTGTATGATTTTATTTTGAACATGCAATGGTGTATTAATGCTTTAGTATATTGTTTATACATTGTGTGAAATTATTAGAATTTTTGAAATCAAATACTAAATTAAATCAAATAAACCGTGAGTGATATGCTCTTGAAGGTGATGATTTAATTAGTTTTGATAAATATTATGATGTTATATTACTATACTATAGTGTATAAACATAGTATATAATTGTTGAATTTTTGAAAATCAAATACCATTTTTATTCAAAAGCCGAGAGCTTGTAGCTCCATATGGTGATGATTCAAATGGTTTTGGTTGATGTTATGATGTTACAATGTTATAATATAATGTTTATTGATGTTGGAAATTATTTAGAATTTTTAGAAATTGTTTATTATTTATTTGGTAATTATCTTATAATTACCGTGAAATATTGTTATATATATAGAAATAAATAGTTATGATGAACTATGGGTTATGAAAATATTATATACTGATGTTGGGACATTATAATAGGTATATATCAATTTTGGGAATTTTGGATGATTATTCCTATTTATTGAATTACCGTGAATATTTATATATGTATATATATAAATAAATAGCAACAGTACTATATGAATTTGATAAATTATATTCTGGACCATAGTGTATAATAATACACTATATTAATTTAGAAAATTTTTCAAGGGTCGCTTGTTATTTTTAGGACAATTATCGAAAATTTCGATAATTAATAAGGATATTAAACCTTTTAAAACTGCTTAATTATAAATTTTGGTAAAATAATATTCTGGACAGTTTTCAAATATTACAAAATTTTATAAACATAGATTGCTATGTTTGAGACTAACGCTCATTTTGTAACGCTTTAAAACCAAAATACGCTTTTTAATTATAAAAGAATTATTAAAATGCGAAAATAATTATAAGTCCTCGATTTACAAGATAAATCGAGGAATAGGACTTTACGCTTTCAAATCGATTAAATTCGATTTATAAAGCAAAATAGTAAGAAATTACTATTTAAAAGTCAAAATCATCGACTTTGTCGACCAAAGGTCGACTTCGCCGACTTTTCAAAGTCAAACGCACGATTATACGCTTATAAATACGCCAAGACGCTGTGAAGATATACTAATTGAGTATGATAATTATTAGTAAGAAAGGATTTCACAAATGAAACCATATATCGAAAACGCATTTATATCGCCGAACGATCTCGGCGAACGAGAAAAGTCAATCGATACGATGAGAGACGATCAATTCACTAAGGAATTCACCTCACATCGATATGAAATATCAAAGTTATCTTAAGTTTTCGAAAGTCTCGATAGACTTGAGCGACGACTAAAGCCTCGCCAGAAAGCGGACGCAAACGCAACGACGGATTTTGACGAACGATCGAACCTAGTACTTTTACAACGAACCGTAGTCCGTGGGCTTTCTTTCTTACCTCAAAATGTGGGCTTCAAAATGTGGGCTTTTCACCCCACTAAAACGTGACTTTATCGTTATTTCAAATGAGTTTATTTACAAAGACTTATCCTACAACCGCTTAACAAATGTTTTACCGCATTACCCGCCAAAATATTTCGCTTTGTGTATGGATCCTATCTCGTTATGCCCGGTAGGTCGTGAGATGGTTGGAACTATTATATCAATTGTTGTGGTAGCACCCAACCTTTTAATGTCGGGTCCCGTGTCGGATGATAAATGCCCGCTAGATCGGCGTGAAGGTCGAACTATACCGTGTTAACATATGCTTGCAGAGTGACCGTGTGTCAGACGGATTACGGCCGGTCACGGCGTCGTAGACGGGAGGCCTCCTCTCGACGCTTATTTAATTATTTATTATTATGTATTGTGACTATGAGATACGGACCATACACACCAAGAAAATGCCCGCCGTGCTATGTTTACGAACCGAATGATTTGGTAAGACAAGGCATTTTAACTAAAACCCTCGCGACTTACTCGATATTGGCAACAGAATCCAAATATCATCAAATGTTTTCGCATAAGTCCACCGAGTGCAATTTCTTGTACTTAGCCCCGCATGTTTGTTTTAAATGTGCAGTTGAGCTCGATGGTGATGATGGGGATGTGTTGAGAGTCTAGTGTCCTCGCCGATTTACTTGAATGTTCGTTATACCTCAATGCATATCGTCATATATGTATTCACACACTTTCCGCCGCTATACTCAACTCCTTTATTTATGTTTTATGTTATGAACTATCAAGGCCCATCGGATCGTGCCAAGTTTTGGGGTCCGATGGCCTCAACCTTTTCAAAACATTATAACATCACCTTATATTCTCGCCAAGCATGTTAGTTTATTCTTACGCATTTTTATTTTACCCGTAATCCCTAAAATACTACTCCTAGTATTAGTCGCCTCCAGCTCGGGTTGGTCCGGAATGGGTCGTGATGTATGGTATCGAGCGCTTTTGCTCTTTGAAAACCCAAGACCTTTATTCTAAGTCTAGATCGAGTCACCGACTTCTAGAAACCCATCGACCTCTCAACACTCCATCACATCGAGCTCAACCGAAAAAGGTAATCGCATTTCTTTCTCAAACTCATGAAATGGAAAACTTCGCATGATGAGCAAGTTAGAGGAACTTTGAGAAATATTATTATTATGAAAATTTTGAAGTTGAGAAAGAAAACTCTTTCCAAAATTTTTTTTTAGCCAATACAATTGCTCAAGTATTGAGATGGAAGTGTATGGTAGTATCAAGTTGAACGATCAACATGAAACGAACGAATTCATTTTTAATATGTATATGAGTTGGTCATGACTGCCTTTTGAAATCATACTTCCAAATTTGCAAATAAAACTTTACTTTCCGACTTTCAAAATCTTATTTATGATGAATGATATGTTATCATGAGACGAACTTAGACTCTAAGGAGCATGCCCACATATCGTGAAAGAACGTAGAAGTACGAACTTCTTTTCCTTATGCGAACAAAAGAACGATAGGAAGAATGAAAGTAATGATACCCTTGAGCACGGACGATGGAAGACGAGCGAGAAGGACGAACGAGGACGACCCCAACCTTTAAGCTGAATGACGCCGGCACTCCATCATCACTTCGACACAAGTGACCAGCAACACGAATCACGACATGGACGTCACTTACGGCTTCAGGATGTGCAGCCTCGACTTAAGAACCCGAAGATGATAGACGACACGTCGACATACACCTTGATTGATATTTTTGCACAATCGCGCAAATTTCCTGCACTGCGCAGTAGATTTGTTTTAGCTAGATCTCCCTCGTTAGGACTCCGATTTACGCATGGTTTGCACCTACGTACTCCTAACGCACTGATCTTCATTTGTTATGAAGAACAGAATCCCTAATTCTGTCTCCAGAATACGATAGAGTCTGTTGAACTCTAGCTTAAGTGTTTGATATAAGACAAGGGTCTCATAGCGTATATTGAGATATCATTAGCTATATGTATATGTTTGGATAAGACTAAGAAAGTAAGTTGTGGTATATATTGTACATTATGATGATGCCTACCTTATAGAATTGTTAGTTCTAGCCTAGTTGCTTCTCGTTATGCTATCCTTTCTGTTTTAAGATGACGATAGTTGGCTTACGTTAGTTTTCTTTTTCTTTTACCGTGGCAGATGGAGGAGATGCGCTATATCGCTAGGAGGAGGGTAGGACCTCATGCCCCACCCGAGGAGCTGATGCGCACCTATAGGGAATGTTGGATGTGCGCCGGGGAAGACCTAGGTGAGTTTCTGGCGTACTACCTTCGGTTGTGGAGGAGCGCCCGAGCCTATGGCGCAACCGATTACGATGGCATCAAGAGACTTCTAGCTATACTCCCTTGTACCTGGGATGGTTATGCCCGAGAGGTATCGGAGACTACATCTATCGATTCCCGAGGTTATGATTTGATTGGGATCCGCCAGTTCGTGAGTCACCGACTTACGTGTACAAGATCTATGGAGCCGCACCGATGGGACCCTATCTCCTCCACGGGAGTACACTTGGCGTGACGAGTCGCCAGAGTGGCTGTACTTTGAGGTTCCGAGACAAAGTTGATCCAAAGGATACCCCTGCATCGAGTGGACGAGGGTAGGATGTACGAGGTGGATAGGCAAAGACGCCCAGAGCCTCGGGAGAGCCCGTGTTGCCACCGCGCAGCTGGACACCCAAGACGTCCGCCACTACCGCCTCCTACCACCGCATCCGATCCACCACCACCAAGACGAAGAGCCCTTCCACGGACAGCATGGATGAGAGTATTAGATACCTTCCCGGATATGACCCGACCCGAGTATGCTACAACCGATCCGCCACAACTACGACTTATACGGCGCGGATAACTTTGGACCCCGCGACATACCGATGATGGAAACCAACAGTGCAGACCATCCAGAGTACGACCGTGAGGACGATTCGATGAGGAAGACGACCAAGAGGAGGAAGACCCCGAGGAAGACGCGAGTAGGAAGGAAACTCGTGGAGACCTTAGGCGATGTTTTAATTAGAATTGCTTTTGTTATGACTAGCATGTGTGCTAGCTTTTTCCTTTATTTCAATACCATGGTTCTAAGACTGATTTTCTTTTCGCCATGGGGCCCGAAACCTTGTTATTTCAATTTTCTATGATTCTCGATGTTAGACATCTTGTTTTCGACAAACCTCGGTTATCTATCCACATATATTTTGACCCAAGTGGGCCTTTTTGGTGGCAATTGTTCATGCTATGGATGAATTGTTTTACTTTTATATCGCTTAAGAAGAAGCTATGAAAACCTTATTTTGTTAAGTTGTGTTATTAATAATTAACGATGGTATGTTTTATATAGCGTAACGCCTCCGAGAAGAAACCCGTAAAGAGAACCCGAGGTCGAGGAAGACCTAGAGGAAGGGTAGAATCCCAACAAGAACCGTAAGATAATCCCCAACCACCCTCCACCTCAACCCGATCGCAGGATCAAGAACTATTCTCGAGGCAAAACCTCCTGCTTTTAACGGAAAGGGAGCCCTGAAGAAGCCGAACAACGGGTTAGGGCCATTGAACGGATTTTCACTTTCCTAAGGTGCACGGCACAGAAAGGATGTCGTGTGTTACTTTCCACCATCGACCACCGACTTCCGTGGGAGGCCGAAGAAGACCTTTACAAATGAACAACTAGAAGAGTTCTCGTGGAGGATTTCAAGAGAGTCAGACGAAAAGTATATCCCCAAAAGTTATAGGGGAAAGAGGCGTGAATTTTTCCCGCTAAAACAAGAAAAATTATCCAGAATCGACTACGATCGCACTTTCTCGCGAGACGCCAAGATATGCGCCGGATCTAGTAGACACCGACTTGAAGATGTCGGAAAAGTTCGTATGTGGCTAAGAATGGAGATACGCATGTCTCTTGCCACCATGGAGACCTATTCACAATCAAGCTCTAGCACGAGCTTGATATCGAGGCGCTATGAGCGAGAATAAGACAAAGGTCGCCTCGTGCACACGGAAATTGGATAAGGGAAAAGGAATCAGAGCCCAACCGCGAAATAACAACCGCGAAACTACGGAGAAGAAGTCACAAGCGCCCGTGGCAAGGAAACCCGCAGCAGGACAAAGCCGAAGAGAGCAGCTCATGCTCCACCGCAAGGGGACCACAGACCACCAAGGGCACCTCAATGCCCTAGATGCCATAGAGCACACAGGGTGTGTGCACGGCAAACGTGGTAAGTCGTTACAAATGCGGGTGAACGGGCATTACGCCAACACCGCCCGATGTCACGCTCGATGGAAGGCCAACCAACCGGCAATGCTCACCATTGAGGGCTATACACCAGCCCCACCACCGCAGCAGCCCCCAATTTCAACCCCAAAGAACTCCAAAGGGCAAACACCCCACCTCAACAACAACAACTCCAAAGAATAAGAATAAAGGCAACCACCACAACAACAAATCCAGAATAAAGAAGGGCAGCAGCCACCGCCACAACAACAAAGAGAGGCGATAACCACCGCGCTAACGCCAAGAATGGCAAAGAATAAAGCCAGCAACAACCGCCAAATCAGCCAGACCAGCGCCACACCTCAAATGGCTCAAAGCCAGAGCCTACGCCCACAGACAGAGGCGAATCTAATGTAACCAAGGAAACTTGGTGTATGGGAGTTCTTCTCAACCCACCGTTATAGTATCGCTCGACACGGGTGCTTCAGATTCTTTTATTGCAAAATCATGCGAGAAATGCCGAGCCTTAGGTCTGAAAAATCAAGCCAGATATGAGAATCTCATCGCCTATAGGAGGATTATGACCATACCCACTTTTGCTCGAACCTAGAATCGACATTAGATCACTTAAGGTTCGCTAACGATCTAAACATAATACCCATGGACGATGTAGACATAATCCTAGGAATGGATCGTTAGCTAGGAATCATTCCACGATTCTCTCGTAAGGAAAGGAAAATTTCGCTTCACTTTCCTCGACAAGAAGCTACGATTTTCACGGATCGCACGGGAAGGAGAATCCCGATAGTATCCGCACTACAAGCTAGGAGGATGATGAACCGTAAGGGATGCCATGCATTCCTTGTTTATTTAAACGATGAAGATAAACCCAAGCGCGGTAGAAGACATTGAAGTTGTCCGAGAATTTCCTGACGATTTCCAAAAATCGCCAGACTACCTCCTAATAGACAACCGGAGTTTACCATCGACTTGGAGCCGTGATCAGCCCCAAAGTCGGCGCGCCCTATAGGATGGCCCCAAAGGAGCTAGAAGAGTCGAAAATCCAAATCCAAGAGCTTTTGATCCGGGATTCATTAGCCGAGTGTTTCACCTGGGAGCACCTGCTTTGTTTGTTAAGAAGAAGGATGGTTCTTTGAGGACGTGCATCGATTATAGAGAACTAAATAAGATGACACTAAAGAACAAATACCCTTTACCCGTAATTGATGACCGCTTGATCAATTGCGGCGAGCGGGTGTATTCTCAAGATTGATCTTAAGTCGATACCACCAACCTAAAATACGGCTCAAGATGTATCAAGACCCATTCAACCGATATGGCCACTATGAATTCATAGTTATGCCATTCGGATTAACCAATGCACCACCGTGTTCATGGACCTCATGAATGTAGTATTTCATCCATTTTGGATAAGTTTGTTTTGGTCTTCATAGATGACATCCTTATTTATTCAAAGAATGAAGAGGATCATAAGAACATCTACGAACGGTTTTGCAAACCTTGAGAAATGAAAGACTCTTTGCTAAGTTTAGCAAATGCGAAGTTTTGGTCAAGGAAGTTATGTTCCTCGACACATTGTGTCTCGTCAAGGTATAAAAGTAGATCCACCAAAGTAGAGGCCGCAAGAATGGAAATCACCTAAAACACAAAGACGAATTAGAAGCTTCCTAGATTAGTCACTACTATAGGAGATTCATCAAGGATTCTCCAAGATTGCAAGGCCAATAACCCACCACTCCTAAGGGAATCAAGTTCAATCGACGACGAAAGTAGATGAGTTTCCAAATACTCAAAGAGAAATTGACCAAAGCACCGCCTAGCAATCCCGTAAGGCATAAGGGGTATGTGGTCTATACCGACGCATCTAAGACCGGACTGGGTTGTGTTTTGATGCAAGAAGGAAAAGTGATAGCTACGATCTCGACAACTCGACCCCACGAGCTGAACTACCCAACCCACGATTTGGAATTAGCAAATGTAGTTCATGCCCTAAAATTTGGAGACACCATCTCTATGGTGTGAGATGAGATCTTCACGATCATAAAAGTTTGAAGTATTTCTTCAACAAAGAGATCTGAATATGAGACAAAGAAGATGGCTTGAATTAGTAAAAGATTACGACCGTGGTATTAACTATCACCCGCAAGGCGAATGTAGTAGCCGACGCTGAGTCGTAAGAGCCATACCAAGTTAGGATGTCTCTTTGTACAAGAGGAAAACTCGTCAAGAGTTTGGCGTGAATGAAGATTGAACTAGTTGAACCACCCGTAATAATCGTGAGTCAGATCGCTACACTCACACCGACCTCCGATCTAAGAAAGAGAATTGTCGAGAGACAAAGGATTGAGGAAAAGTTGAAAAGATCCGAGAAAGACTAAGGTCCAAGGATTCAAGAATTTCCAAGAGGCACCGGATAACGCCTTATTGTTTGAAGGTAGGATATGCTCCTCGACGACGCAGAGCTTCGTAACGAAATCATGAGCGAGGCTCACGATACACCCTACACCGCCCACCCGTAGTACTAAGACGTACCAGACCAAGGAAAATTTTTGGTGGAAGGCATGAAACGAGACATAGCTTCCTTCAGAGAACGCCGCCTTGTTTGCCAACAAGTGAAGGCTTTACACCAACGACCCTATGGGAAGTTACAACCGCTGAAATCCCGAATGGAAGTGGGACGATATAACGATGGATTTCACATAAGCTTACCCAAATCAAGAAGAGGAAACACACCATATGGGTAATTGTGGATAGCTTACCAAAAGTGCTCACTTTTACCTATTCAAAGCACTTATGGATCCGATAAGTCGCCCACCAGATGTTAAGGAAATTGTACGACTACATGGAGTGCCAAAATCTATTACCTCGATCGAGACTCCAAGTTCACATCCGATTTGGATTAGCTTGCAAAGAGAACTGGTACAAGATTAAACTTCAAGACAAAGATTCCACCCACAAACCGATGGACAGTCGGAGAGAACGATCCAAACGCTAGAAGATATGCTTAGAACTGTAATTTTGGATCGAGGTACAAAATGGGAAGATATTTTACCGATTGAATTTGCTTACAACAACAGCTATCGCGACGATCGGCATGGCCCCACACGAAGCCTCAGATGGCAAAAGTGTAGATCACCACTTTATCGGGATGAAGTCGGTGAGAGAAAAGTCATAGGCCTGATGCGGTGAGTGAAATGATCAAATCGCTCGACAAATTAGGATGAGGATAAAAGAGGCTCAGATGACAGAATCTTACGCCGATACGCTGAGATCCGAAAGCTACGCTTGAGGATGGAGACAAAGTATTTCTTAAGGTCTCTCCATCAAAAGGGATTGTCGTTTGGCCCGAAGGAAAGCTTAGACCTGCTACATAGACCTTATGAGATCCTAGAAAGGATAGGTCCAAGAGTTTATAGGTCGGCTCTTCCGCCAAACCTAGGAAATGTCCATAATGTTTTCCACGCCTCACAATTACGAAAATACGCTCACGACCCAAAGCACGTGATTCATCAAGACGACGTGATCCTCGAGCCGCACATGAGCTATAAGGAAGAACCCGCAGCCATACTTGACCACAAAGTTCAAAGAACTACGAGCAAGTCGATTCCGTTAGTTAAAGTGTCATGGAGACACCACGACGAGAAGAAGCCACGGGAGCTTGAAGAAGCAATGAGGAAAAATACCCGATTTATTTTTCTAAGAGGTATACAAATTTCGGACTAAATTTTTCGTAAGGGGTGGAATGTAATATTCCAAAGAAACGAATATACGACACGGTATTCAACCCGTAATTGTGGTTTTGTCAGATATTATCTTTTACGACATCGAATCTTGTGACTTCGATACGATATCGTTATAACGAATTCCTTTTCATAATTCACTAAGGATTGTGAATTAAAGGATTGAAATATTACGAAATGATTCGTCAATATTTTTAAACGCCAAACGCAGATCGAACGCCGCCTTTTCATGAAAATTTCGAGCAAAGGAAGCTTGGAATTAATTTCCATCTTAATTCCTTTATTAAATGGAATATATTTACTTAGTAAGTATGAACTTATCGCACCATTTTGAGATGAGTCGATTTCAACGCTTTGAGACGTTAACGTTAACGCCTGAGACGCTTTGAAAATGAGTTTAATGCTCGGAAATTATAATAATTAATTTCCTATTATTATTTTATATAATTACAGTATTAATGATTATTAAAATCGATATTTGAGTTATTAAACTCGATATTTCAATTTGTAATTTCAAAACCCTAATCTTATAAATAAGTGGTTTTATCACACGAAATGATACCATTAAATTATCCTATGGTATCTAAACTTTATAATATGATATATATGAATAATATTAAGCATTAAATCAGATTTTCAGCCATAAAAATCGAAGGATTCAGTTTTTATAAAATTTAAACCCAAACTTTCAAATTAGGGTTTTAATTCATTAAATGTGTAATAATTTTATCCTATGCTATTATTTAATATCTAAATCATATATTATGATATATATGTGTATATTTGGGACTAAAATTACATGAGTATCAATAATAGGTGTAATTTATATTTTAATCCTATTTTCCAATTTTACATCTAGATTTTCAAATTGTTGTGTATATGATGTTTTAATTATTTTATCGGCATGTATTATATATCTATGAACTATACTATGATTAATACATATATTATGAGTAATTTAAAATTAAAATCAGCCCCTAAATCCCTCCCCCATGCGCCGCCCCATCTCCCCATGCACAATGATTTCACTTTTGAAATTGCCCAATACATGAATAGCTCCTTAAACACTCTTCAATCATCACATACCACTCCCAAAATGTGCTGCAGATTTTGTTCCTTTTTTTGTAAAATCGAGAGAGAGAGAGAGATAGTATAGGAGAGGACTCTTCCATTCACCCCACTCCTATTATCACTCCCAAACATTTCAACACACACAAAACTCTCTCTTTCTCCATTTTCAGCTCCTAAAACCGAGAGCAACCCCTCTCATTTTAAAATTTTTTTCTTCCATTCTTCTCCATTCCTTCACCAAGGTTGATACCATACCATTGTTCTTGTGATTCTACACCATTCTCAAGGTAATACATGGACCATAGCATCGATTTTATCCTCCATTTATTCAAAAAATCGAAACTGCTTTATATGTATGTATGTGTGTTTCAAAACTTTATATATGTATATATATATGTTTAAATGTTCTTGAGCATGAGCCATGTGTTTATAATTGTTCTTGAGGATTTTATTTTGAAAATATAAGTATGTGAATATGTTTAGATGAACATAGACATAGTATATGGAAAATTTGAATGGCCTTGCTTTCATGATTTTCAAACCATAGTGTATAGTTGATATAATTTTCAAAATAGTTAAAAAGAAATGATAATGGCCGAATACTGTTCTAATCATTTTAAGATGAATATATGATCTATGTTATGATTTAAGACTATAGTATTGATTTAGAAATTTTGAAAACCATAGCTTAAATTTTAAAAATGCCGTGAGACATATATATGAATATCTTGATGTATAATTTTATTTCAAGCATGCAATGACATATTAGTGCTTTAGAACCTCGATTATATGTTCTATGATTTAATTAGAATTTTGAAAATCATATACTTTATTTTTCAAAATTACCGTGAGCATTTAAATATATAGGTTGGTGTATGATTTTATTTTTGAACATGCAATGGTGTATTAATGCTTTAGTATATTGTTTATACATTGTGTGAAATTATTAGAATTTTGAAAATCAAATACTAAATTAAATCAAATAAACCGTGAGTGATATGCTCTTGAAGGTGATGATTTAATTAGTTTTGATAAATATTATGATGTTATATTACTATACTATAGTGTATAAACATAGTATATAATTGTTGAATTTTGAAAATCAAATACCATTTTTAATCAAAAAGCCGAGAGCTTGTAGCTCCATATGGTGATGATTCAAATGGTTTTGGTTGATGTTATGATGTTACAATGTTATAATATAATGTTTATTGATGTTGGAAATTATTTAGAATTTTTAGAAATTGTTTATTATTTATTTGGTAATTATCTTATAATTACCGTGAAATATTGTTATATATATAGAAATAAATAGTTATGATGAACTATGGGTTATGAAAATATTATATACTGATGTTGGGACATTATAATAGGTATATATCAATTTTGGGAATTTTGGATGATTATTCCTATTTATTGAATTACCGTGAATATTTATATATGTATATATATAAATAAATAGCAACAGTACTATATGAATTTGATAAATTATATTCTGGACCATAGTGTATAATAATACACTATATTAATTTAGAAAATTTTTCAAGGGTCGTTTGTTATTTTTAGGACAATTATCGAAAATTTCGATAATTAATAAGGATATTAAACCTTTTAAAACTGTTTAATTATAAATTTTGGTAAAATAATATTCTGGACAGTTTTCAAATATTACAAAATTTTATAAACATAGATTGCTATGTTTGAGACTAACGCTCATTTTGTAACGCTTTAAAACCAAAATACGCTTTTTAATTATAAAAGAATTATTAAAATGCGAAAATAATTATAAGTCCTCGATTTACAAGATAAATCGAGGAATAGGACTTTACGCTTTCAAATCGATTAAATTCGATTTATAAAGCAAAATAGTAAGAAATTACTATTTAAAAGTCAAAATCATCGACTTTGTCGACCAAAGGTCGACTTCGCCGACTTTTCAAAGTCAAACGCACGATTATACGCTTATAAATACGTCAAGACGCTGTAAGATATACTAATTGAGTATGATACCTCATTAGTAAGAAAGGATTTCACAAATGAAACCATATATCGAAAACGCATTTATACGCCGAACGATCTCGGCGAACGAGAAAAGTCAATCGATATTAGAGACGATCAATTCACTAAGGAATTCACCTCACATCGATATGAAATATCAAAGTTATCTTAAGTTTTCGAAAGTCTCGATAGACTTGAGCGACGACTAAAGCCTCGCCAGAAAGCGTGACGCAAACGCAATGACGGATTTTGACGAACGATCGAACCTAGACTTTTACAACGAACCGTAGTCCACCTCAAAAGTGGGCTTTATCTTCAAAATGTGGGCCTTTTCACCCCACTAAAACGTGACTTTATCGTTATATCAAATGAGTTTATTTACAAAGACTTATCCTACAACCGCTTAACAAATGTTTTACTACATTACCGCCAAAATATTTCGCTTGTGTATGGATCCTATCTCATTATGCCCGGTAGGTCGTGGAGATGGTTGGAACTATTATATCAATTGTTGTGGTAGCACCCAACCTTTTAATGTCGGGTCCCGTGTCGGATGATAAATGCCCGCTAGATCGCGTGAAGGTCGAACTATACCGTGTTAACATATGCTTGCGCAGAGTGACCGTGGTCAGACGGATTACGGCCGGTCACGGCGTCAGACGGAGGCCTCCTCTCGACGCTTATTTAATTATTTATTATTATGTATCAGACTATGAGATACGGACCATACACACCAAGAAAATGCCTCGCCGTGCTATGTTTACTTAACCGAATGATTTGGTAAAGACAAGGCATTTTAACTAAAACCCTCGCGACTTACTCGATATTGGCAACAGAATCCAAATATCATCAAATGTTTTCGCATAAGTCCACCGAGTGCAATTTCTTGTACTTAGCCCCGCATGTTTGTTTTAAATGTGCAGTTGAGCTCGATGGTGATGATGGGGATGTGTTGAGGAGTCTAGTGTCCTCGCCGATTTACTTGAATGTTCGTTATACCTCAATGCATATCGTCATATATGTATTCACACACTTTCCGCCGCTATACTCAACTCCTTTATTTATGTTTTATGTTATGAACTATCAAGGCCCATCGGATCGTGCCAAGTTTTGGGGTCCGATGGCTAAACCTTTTCAAAAACATTATAACATCACCTTATATTCTCGCTCAAGCATGTTAGTTTATTCTTACGCATTTTTATTTTACCCGTAATCCCCTAAAATACTACTCCTAGTATTAGTCGCCTCCAGCCGGGTTGGTCCGGAATGGGGTCGGTTTACTAATTATGTTTATATTGATAAGTATGATCATGTGTTATGAATTAATTAAAAGTTAAGCATGCTATGAGTTTATTGGTAGTGATCGAAAATTTCTAGAGATGAATTGTTGATGGATTAATGATGTATATTGATAATGGAACTCATGGTGATTTAATGGAAATTTTTGGAAATCTTATGTATATATATACATATGTACCGAAAATTCTTGAGAATTTTAGGTTGATGTACAATTTATGTTTAAGTGATATTAATGCATTTTAATGTTGTAGAACCCTAATTTAGTACTACATGAAATTGTTGGATTTTTAGAAACTAGTTTGTTTAATTGTAGGAAATTTTCGAAAACCTCAAGTGTTGGTATGTTGAGAAATAAGTTATGATTATTGAATATTATGATATATTGATGGTATATGATAATCTATAGGCCTTGTGTAATTTTGTGGGATTTTACAAAAATGTTAAGCATTTTTGTTGAGAGAGAATCGAGACCTTGAACAATAATTCTTTGATGTAGAGATTGAAAATGTTGGACTATATACTATAATTATGTTATAGATTAATGTTGGGGCCTTGTATAATATTAACTAGAATTTTAGAAAATTATTTAGACAATTCAAAGCAAGGAACCGTGACCTATGAGTTTTAATAAGTGATGTTCAAAATTTTCTATAGTTAATATTAATACATATTAGTGATACTATGATAAAATAGTACACTATATGAAATTAGAAGAATTTTTGGAAGAAGAATGAAAAATTAAGCTTAAGGACCGAAAGCTTGAATGAATATATTAAGGATTTTAAATCCTTAATATCAAGAAAATAATACATTATATGTCTAGAAATTATTTTAGACATATTAAGAATTTATGGAATTTAATAAACATAGTATACTATGTTTACGATGAAACGTTATATTAAATAACGTTAGAAATGAAAAATAATGTTTAAAGAATAAGTTAATTAATATTTAAGAAAAATATTAATGAAGTTTATCGATTTACGTGAAAGATCGAGAATTAAGACTTTATGAAAAGAAATCGATTGAAAATCGATTTATATTGAATTTAGATATTAAAATATGAATTATTAAAGAAATTAATAAAGAAAAGTCAAAATTGTTGACTTTTGAAATTAACGTATGAAATACGTTCGATAAATACGCTAATACGTGTGAAACGTCTTAATTATATAAGGAAATCCCATTGATGAGAACAGATTTCATAATTGAAATCCTTGTATCGAAAAACGTGTAGATACGTTGAACGTTTAACCTAAAAGGTTGAAATGAAATAGTTGAACATATCTCGTCTCTATCGAAGTACGAGAAATGTTTAGTTTAGATACGCGATTGAACGGCGTATTGAATTCGTTAAGGAATTCAAATTATATTAGTATAAATTATCAAAGTTTATTCTAAACTTTGAAAATCTCGAAAAACGTGACAAACGTACTGAATTCGTTTTTACGTAAAGGTGAGACGCGGATGCGATCGTTGACGTAGAAGAAAAACAAATTAAGAAAGCTTACGTACCAGGTGGGCTTTTCTTTTCTTATCCTCAAGGATAAAATGCTCTATTTATGATGCTTTCTTCGAAATGAAAAGTAATTATTTATGATACTCTCTTTTGAGAAATGATTATGAAATGATGATGAAATTATCTGCCCAAAATGTTTATGTTTTATGTATGTATCCTATCCATGAATGAATGAAAGAATGATGAATGTTGTTGGGTCGCTCCCAACTTATGAATGAAATCGATATCGGATCCTATCTTGGAAGGCTTATACCGCTAGATTAACGTGTACACCTAATGGTGATCGTGTCTTTGAAGGAAAATTCACGGCGGTCACGCCGACGTAGAGAGGCCTTTTCTACGGCGTAAATGATAATGTTATGATGAAATGAAAGCGATATGGATCATACATACAAGGAAAATGTCCGCAGACGAACGATTATGAAAATGATGAAAATGTTTAGTAAGCACAAGCCTTTAAATAAAACCCTTGTATCTTACCATAATAGGGCGATGTAATTTAAAGAATGTAAAATATTTTCGCATAAGTCCACCGAGTGCATTATTTGTACTCACCGCATATTTGTTTTTAAATGTGCGATTGAGTCAGTGATGCGATGGAGCGGTGTTGAGCAATTAGGAATGTTGTCATTGAAAAGTTATACCTTGATAGACATCATCATATGTACATATCACATGTTTTCCACAAAGAACATAAGTTATGTAGTGAAGTCCAAAACATACTTGATTTATGTATTACGCTTAATGTTAAATGGTCTCATTGTTTATTCATCCTGCTTAGAGTAATAATCCTCGCTAAATCGTACTTAGGATTTAGAACATTCTGAGAGAGAGAAAGGTTTGGTATCAAATTATTAATTCATTTTGCTTAAGTAAAGTGTTACACAAAAGCAAGCCATTACTCTTCTTCCAAACTTGAATACCGAGAGCTCTAAGGAGAAAAACATGTGAGTTCATCTCATTTCCATAGCTAAAGCTTGATATTAAAACCTTGCACATTAAATCAAAGTTAAAGGTTAGAAATCGAATAAGTTTCGATTGTACACTAAGATCTTAATTTTTCAACGGTTTGATTTATATGTTAAGCATGTATTATGAGTTATGAAATTATGCTAACATAGGAAAGTTGTTAATTTATAATGTGTAGTATGATATTATGTAAGCATATTCATGTTTTAAATTGAGGATTGAACATGTTAAAATTTATACCATGAGTATCGAATTTTTCTTGAACAAATTAAGGATGAATTAATGATATATGATAGCGAGGAGCTTATAGTGATAATTTAGAAAATTTTGGAAATCATATGAAACAAATATGATATTACAAAATTTAAAAAGAAGAATGTAAGCTATTTGAAAAAATTTGTGAAGAATGCCATGAGCATTCTTTGTGGTATTGAGATGAATGCTTGTTCTCACTATATGTAAAAGCATGTGATGTATATTAAAATTTATTAGAATTTTAGAATCTAATTGCTCCAAAATATGCAAGAAACCGTGAGCCTCAAGGTTTATACATGAATGATTAAGTTAATTTTGATACATGTTGTGATGTAATATTGTTATATTATAGTATTGGAGCATTGTATAATTTTGTAGAAATTTTACAAAATGTTTAGTGTTTATTGGAAAGAACCGTGGTCATTGAACAATAATTCCTTGATGTAGAAATTGAAAATATTGGACTATATGTTATAATTATGATATAGATTAATGTTGGGGCCTTGTATAAATTAACTAGAATTTTAGAAAGTTAATTGGACGAAATTTGGAAAAGGACCGTGGCCTATGGACTTAATTAAGTAATGCCCAAATTTTTTTATAGTTAATGTTAATACATATTAGTGATACTATGATAAAGTAGTACACTATATGAATTTAGAAGAATTTTTGGAAGAAGATTGAAAATTAAAAGCTTAAAAACCGTAAGCTTTGAATAATAGGTTAAGGATTTAAAATCCTTAATATCAAGAAAAATAATACATTATATGTCTAGAAATTATTTTAGACATATTAAGAAATTATGAAATTTTATAAACATAGAATACTATGTTTATGGTGAAACGTTATATTAAATAACGTTAGAAATGAAAAATAATGTTTAATGAATAAGTTAATTAATATTTAAGAAAATTATTAATAAAGTTTATCGATTTGCGTGAAAAATCGAGAATTAGGGCTTTATGAAAAGAAATCGATTGAAAATCGATTTATATGGAAATTAGATATTAAATATATGAATTATTGAAGAATTTATAAAGAAAAGTCAAAATTGTTGACTTTTGAAATTAATGTATGAAATACGTTCGATAAATACGCTAATACGTGTAAAACGTATTAATTTTTATAAGGAAATCTGGTTGGTGAAAAGATTTCATAATTGAAATCTTTACATCGAGAAACGTGAAAATCGTTGACGCTTTAACTAAAAGGTTAAAATGAAATAGTTAAACATATCTCGCCTCTATCGAGCACGAGAAATGTATAGTTAAGATACTGCGATTGAGCGTCGTATTGAATTCGTTAAAATTCAAATTATATTAGTATAAGTTATCAAAGTTTACTTTAAACTTTGAAAATCTTGAAAAACATGACCGACGTACTGAAATCGTTTTTACGTTAAGGTTTGGACGCGGACGTGATCGTTTGCGTAGAACGAAATCGAATTAAGAAAGTCTACAATCCAGGTGGGCGTTTCTTTCTCCTCGAGGGTAAAATGTTTATCAAATATTTACAATGCTTTCTGTTGAGAAATGCTGTTGAAATGATTACCTGCCCAAAGTGTTTATGATTTTATGTATGATCCTATCAATAGTGTTGGTTCGCTACCAACATATTATGATGAATATTGTGATGAATGTTATGATAATGAGGAGAATGTTTATGAGATGAATTGTATATGAGGAGGATGATGATATTTTATGAGGAGGATGATGATATTTTATGAGGAGGATGGTATGAATGTTTATGAGGAGGATGGTATGATGTATTATGAGGATGATGATGTGATGATATTAATGTTGTTGGTTCGCTACCAACGTATGATTTTATTATGAGATTGATAGTTGTTGGGTCATCACCAACATATAATGATGTTATGATGATATTAAATGTTGTTGGTTCGCTACCAATGTATGTTGAAGTTATGATAATGTTATAAGAGAAATGATACGGATCATACAGACAGAAATATGTCTGGCCAGACAACTTTTTATAAATGAGAAAATGTTTTAGTAAGCACGAGTATTTCCACTAAAACCTCGTGTGTTATTCTTGATGAAGCGAGTAATTTAATGAAAATATTTTCGCAAGAGTCCACCGAGTGCATTCTTGTACTCACCGCATATTTATTTTAAATGTGCGATTGAGTACAGTGATGCGATGGAGCGGTGTTGAGCAATAGGAAAGTTGTCGCTGATAGTATACCTTGATGGTACATCATCATATGTACACATCACATGTTTTCCATTGCAAGAACTTAAGTTATGTATTAAAGTCTAAGAATATGCTTGATGTATGTATCGGTTTAATGATAAATGGTCTTTATGGTTTTAATCCTGTTTAGTCAGCTAAATCGCACTTAGGATTTAGAAATTTACAAGATGAGAAATTTTGCTATATGTTTAAATTGTTTATTAAATATGTTTATATAATATTAATAAGCATGTATTATGATTTTAATATAAAGTTGAACATCTATGAATTAATTCATAAAACCGAAACCATGTAGGAGATACGTGAGGATGGAAATGAATTTTAATTATTGTTTTGAGCATGAAATGATAATAGTTAGTAATAATCAAGTATGTATGAATTAAATCATAATTTTTGGAAAAATATGGAATATTATGTCATGAGACTTTCGAAAATCATAGAACATGAAATATTGATGTACAAGTTGTGTATGATGAATATTATGACATATTATTGATATATGATGATAATAATATGTTATGTGAATTAATTAGATTTTTTGAAAAACATTTATGAAACTATCCAAATTTTCGAAAACAAGGTCATGAAGAGTTATGGTGTTAAATTTTTATATGTCTAATGTTATGTGATATTATGGATCCTATGTTAATATAGTATGATATGTGAATTTATAAGAATTTTGTATAAACTTAGTAAATATACTTAAAGGGACCGAAAATGAAGAAAAAGGAAAAATAAAGTTCAAATTTATTTTATTACATGTGATCATATATTTAGACCCAAAAATATGTTTACTATATGCTATGATTTTATGTGAATTTTTAGATGAAGAATAATATGCTCACATTGAAATATTTGTTAAAAGACGTAAGGTTTGAAATATAAAGTGTTATGCTTAAGTTAAGACCATACATGTGAATATGTTGAGCATGATTGATTGTTAGTGTGAAAAATTGAGATTTATGGGAATATGATTGGAAATTGATAGAAATAGAATATATATATGTTAATTAATAGTTGTATAAGTGAATATTAAGGAATACATGATATAACGATGGAAATAACTTGATTAAGGCATGAACATATGAAGTATGTTGATACGTTAGTACGTAACGAAGTTAGTTATGAGATTGAGATTCGTAATCTACGCGAAATGATATAGTTGTTAAGTGCGATAAAGAATCCGTTGACGACAATAGAGTTGATGTTAGTACGTCCGTTGTTTCGGATCAATGATTTTCGAAAAAGAGTATTGATGTGCTAAATCTCGTTTCTTATGTTGATAAGGTTATGCTCGAAGGTGAAAGAAGACGACAATTAATTACTAGTGATGTAAGAACTTTAAGTTCTCAAGGTGAGCTTTCTTATCAAAACCATTTACGAGCTTTCTTGGAAAATGATTTTTCGAAAGTATTTACTGTTATTACTTTACTGCTTTCTTATACTGGAAATGATGAGAAACGATATTATCTGTCAAAAATATTTTATGTTTTGTATATGTCCATTCGGGTTGCACAGGGCAATGGAAGTTCTGGTCGGATCCAAGTTGAGGAAATCCTAGCTAGGATTGTGTACACTTGAGCCTCTGAACTACTGGGCGGTCAGTTGTGCTCTGAACCGCTGGGCGGTTAGTTTGCGTCCGGGTGAAGGGAGGCCTCCCTCCCGGCTCCTTAACCCTAGCCGACTTGGAATGTACGTTGTGATGAGAAAATGCTTGGCCAAGCGATGATTTTGAGAAATGATGAAAATGTTTTAGTAAGAACAAGGCCTTTTGAATAAAACCCTTTTGTCTTACTGTGATGAGGGCAGTACAATTTTTCGTAAAATGAGAAAATGTTTTCGTCATGTGTCCATTGGGTACTTTGTACTCAGCCCTGCATGTTTGTTTTTAAATGTGCAGGTTTAACTGATGACGGAACGGAGTGAAGCTGGGCGGCCGGAGTTCTTTTATCAAATAGTATGGAACATCTTTTGGTTCGCCTTGAGAATACATCTTCATATGCATGTCTCACATGTTTATTCCGCTGCACACTCTTGAAACTCTTTTATATTCTATAACTATGTTAGTTCTTGAATATTTTGTTGAAAGCCTTGTAAAAGCTACTGTTTTTGCTAGAACCATTGAAACAAACCGTTATATAAACTATTTCCTTCTATCCTTAATCTCGTTGATGCTTTGCAACATCCGTGTTTCTTCACATATGAAATGAGTTGAAAATCTCCTTCTTTTAATGTTTACTTAACCCAACCCCAAGTCATGGTCCGATAAGGCGGTTCTTCGGGATTAGCCGAATCGGGCTGTAACAGAATGGTATCAGAGCAGTTCTTTTGCTTTGAACTAAAAATGTTCTTTCTATCCAAAGTCTAGCTTGAATCACTAGACTTCTATGAGTTAGTCGACACCGCTCAACGCTCTAGTTCATCACGCTCAACCGGCAAGGAAAAGTTGTTTCAAATGTTCCAAAAGTAAAGGTATGATTTTAAAAAGTGTTGAGAGTTTTATGCTTATGTTACAAGTTTGAGAGGAACTTGAGTAATGGGAAAGTTTTTGAAAATGGACATGCCTTTTGAAAGAGAAAGTGAAATAAGCTTTGAATTTTTATAATTCATTGATGATGAGACAAACAAGTGATTTGTTTGTGATGAACATGAAAAGTTAAAGCTCATACCCGGTTGGTATGTGAGTATTTTGTTTGTGATGAAAGGAATTAAAGCTCATACCCGGTTGGTATGTGAGTATTGATGATGGGCATATATAGAGTTATATGTCAGAAAGTATGAATACAATGTTATTTATGAAAAGTGGCGGAGATATGAAGTTTGTTTTTTTCAAAAAGTTTCTTTTTCCAAAAGAACATAGATACACTTTAAGTCTCAACGATCACTTTTATGAAAAAACTTAGATTGAACGAGATCTTAAGACTTCCTCTATGCCATAGTACTTGATGAACCACGAGAACTTGAGAGCTTAGAAAGCTTTTAAAGTCCGATTTGACGAATATGAATTGGAATGTCACGTGAAAGAATGGAAGCTTCGATGAACGAATGTCACTTGCGACATGGGCATAGTATCTTCATTTGAAATTCTATGCGATGGAATTTTGAATCGATTATTGCTTACACGAATTAATCTAGAACGATATACGAATTGGGGTATGGAACGTTAAGTGAATAATAAGATAAGTGTCTATGAGTTTGTGTTGTTAGATGTTTACAAGTTTATGTGTTAAGGTGTTTAGTTCTTTAAAAGAATGATGCGGATTGAAAGAGACAAGTACGAAATGAAAGTTTAAAGTGGAAAGTGGTTGAAATGTTGTTTTAAGTTGTGAAAAGAAAAGAGATACAGGAAAGAGTTGACAATGATATGTCAAAAAGTAAAAAGTTTGAATTCATAGAATTCAATGAAGTTTATTATTATGAACAAGTTATGTTATTACTATTTAAAATTTTAGCAAATTCAAGTTGGTTATGTCAATGAGTAAGTTATTCCAAAAAGAACATAGATTGTTTAAGATGCATGATCCCTTTTGCAAAAGAACATGGAAAAGATGAACTATGAGAATTTTATTCCATCATGAGAACAAATGGGAGAATGGAAATGAGAACAAAGTAGAGAAAACTAAAAGAGCAGAGATGGAAATAGAAAGAATTTAATGATGATATAGAGATGGTGAATATCATTATACGATATACGATAGTAAGATGAGTATAATCTTTCCCTTTGAATGTTTACATGCGACGGAACTCCATATTGATTTTAACTTTTTCATTAGAACCAAATAGAGATATGATCAAAGAAATAGTTAAGTCTAGTATTATGGTTTACACATAATGAAAGACCACAGTTGGTAGAAAGTTGAAATGTTAAAATGAAGAATTGAGTTTTCAAGTAGTATGAGTAGAGGTTGAGATGTATGTATGTGATAACCCTTATAGTTAATAATGACCTATTCCGAGTCATACGAGGTTTCGAATGTTATTCATCACCCAAGTTCTGTCATAGAATTTAACTCTATGACCTAGTTTTAATTGAGATATCACTTGATTTCTCACTTTTTATGAAAGAAGTTTACAACCAGAAAGTTTATAAAGTGTCCTTTTAAAACCAAGCCCTCAAGTGACTGAGAAGTAATTATGACGGGTCTGGCCAGCCCATATGACCAAAAAGCTCTCAGTAGGTCGTCATTCTAGTCTTCGGACCCTATCTTCCAATCATTCATCCAAAGAGCATATTAATTCAAATTTCAAAAGTTGTCATCTTGAATTATGAACCCTACCTACCCACAGAAGTTGTCATGATACGTTTCCTCCAATCCTTGAAGCTAAGAAGTATGAAATAGGTTGACTTATCTTGGCACCTAAGTTTTCAGATCAGTATGTTTCTTCAGTTAGAGAGAAAGATACATCAAGTTATGATGAAGAGAAGTTCTCGGTGAGATAAATAAACATCAAGGCTACTTCGTTATAAGATCACACACGAGTATTTTAGGACTTAGCACGAAATGAGATAAAGGGATACGAATTTTCTTCGCCAACAAAAAGAAGTTACAACGTTAACTTATGTTTGCTTAAACTTAGTTTTGGACATAGGACTTACCATCTACAAGAATCGATAGAATCGATATATGCGATTAGTTAGAAAACTTAGAATCGTAAGATGCTACGAAGTTTAGAACATAAGAATATTAGATTTAAGGATTTGAAAGTAAGGAATGAGTCGATATAAATAATTATGGTCATACGACTATTAAATGGATACGAGGCAACAACGAAGGAAAGTCGATAACGCAACGTAAAGAAAGAATCGAGATCGCTATAAGGATACGTAAATTTCGAGGATGAAATTTCTTTAAGGGGGGTAGAATGTAATACCCCGGATTTTGAACTCCAAATTTTCGAATAATAGAAGGAGATTTATTACGATAAATCTAAGAATGAAAATGAACGTAGATAAGTGTCGATTTTTAGAAGATGGAAAAATCTCTTTAAATTTTCGCATAAAATGAATTTTAATAATAAGTAAATATGTTTTTAATTATATGTGGGATATTATTACACTAGGAAAGAAAAAGAAATAATTTCTTCTACTTATGACCAAGTATAAGATCATTTTATGTGATGAGATGTTATTTTATTTTATATATAGGATATTAACTAGATAAGTATTACTCTAATAAAGAAAAATTTCATCTTCTTGGTATGATCAATGAAATTTTCGAAAATGTAAGTGTATATGTGGATAAATTGTGATGAAATTGTGATCAAGTGTAGGATCACTTTATTTATGTGATAAGGTATTATTTTGTTTGTATATGAAGGATATTTATTTATGTGATAAGGTTTGATAATGACATAAAAGAGATAAGATAAGGTTTTAATTTGAAAATGACTTTTTAAAGATAAGCTTCCAAGATATTTTTATAAAAGATAAGATAAGGTCATGATGGACTAAGAGATAAAGTTTATCTCTTAATGATGTGTAATAAAATGATAATATCATAAGAAATAATATTTTGTCCTTAGCTTATGATATTTTTCGAAAAACATGATTTTATGTGGATAATTTTACCAAATAATTTAAATAAATGCCCAAGCTTTAATACTTGATAAATATCATGAAATCAAGGTCAATATTATCTCCTAGATATTGTATAAATTTCGAAATTTATGATTTAGGGCAAGAGTGGAATTTTGTAAATTTAATTCCTAAGAAACCCTAATTCTCGAAATTTATGAGATTTGTGCTAAAATTGTTCAAGGAATTTATTTTATGATACAAGATCATAATTTTTATGTAATCCTTCATGAAAATAATATTAGTTATGAAAGGAATAAAGATTTGATAATTTAATCTTAATTTCTAATTAATAGCCGATAACTTCACTTTAGTACATAAAATTATTCTTAATAAAATTTTCTATGATTTAGTTTATCATCTAAGACTTATATTATGTCACATAGCTATTAATTAAAATAAAATAAAATATGTAGCATATATTTATACATAAGTACCGAAAATATGAATATTAGGTGTAAAGAGAAGAAAATTCCATTTCTTGGTGATATTAAATTATATGATCATGATGTAGAGATATTAATTATGATAAGATAAGTTGAATCATTAATTAAACAAGTGGAAGTGTTAATTTTAAGGAGGTGGCCGAAATTGTTGACTTGAAATAGGTAAGAAATAATTTTGAAACTCTTTGATAATGACAATTTGATAAGGTTATGTATTAATTAAATAAACTATAGGATAAGATAATATTTTGTCTCTTATAGCAAGTGGATGGACCGAATTTTAAGGGGGATTAATTAGGAGGTGTAATTTTTGACTTTATGTTAAGATATTTTAATAAAATCATGATTAAATACTTTATAAACTCTATAAATAGGAGACCACCCCTCCTACACTTCATAAGGCACGAAATTGAGAGCAAAATAGAGAGAAAATATAGAAAGTGTTCTCCAAAATCTTCTTCAATCCTAGGTAGATAAACGTTGCAACGCCGATCAAAACCGATTAAAGGTTAATTATATAAGCTCATTTATACATGCAAAAATATTAGAAATTCATACATGATATGTTAAGTTACATACTCTTGAATATTATGTGGTAGATGAGAAATTTTGCTATATGTTTAAATTGTTTATTAAATATGTTTATATAATGTTAATAAGCATGTATTATGATTTTTAAGACAAAGTTGAACATCTATGAATTAATTCATAAAACCGAAACCATGTAGGAGATACATGAGGATGGAAATGAATTTTAATTATTGTTTTGAGCATGAAATGATAATAGTTAGTAATAATCAAGCATATGAATTAAATCATAATTTTTGGAAAAATATGGAATATTATGTCATGAGACTTTCGAAAATCATAGAACATGAAATATTGATGTACAAGTTGTGTATGATGAATATTATGACATATTATTGATATATGATGATAATAATATGTTATGTGAATTAATTAGAATTTTTGAAAAATATTTATGAAACTATCCAAATTTTCGAAAACAAGGTCATGAAGAGTTATGGTGTTAAATTTTTCTATGTCTAATGTTATGTGATATTATAGATCCTATGTTAATATAGTATGATATGTGAATTTATAAGAATTTTGGATAAACTTAGTAAATACACTTAAAGGGACCGAAAATGAAGAAAAAGGAAAAATAAAGTTCAAATTTATTTTATTACATGTGATCATATATTTAGACCCAAAAATATGTTTACTATATGCTATGATTTTATGTGAATTTTTAGATGAAGAATAATATGCTCACATTGAAATATTTGTTAAAAGACGTAAGGTTTGAAATATAGTGTTATGCTTAAGTTAAGACCATACATGTGAATATGTTGAGCATGATTGATTGTTAGTGTGAAAAATTGAGATTTATGGGAATATGAATGGAAATTGATAGAAATAGAATATATATATGTTAATTAATAGTTGTATAAATGAATATTAAGGAATACATGATATAACGATGGAAATAACTTGATTAAGGCATGAACATATGAAGTATGTTGATACATTAGTATGCATGTAACGAAGATAGTTATGAGATTGAGATTCATAATCTCACGTGAAATGATATAGTTGTTAAGTGCGATAAAGAATCCGTTGACGACAATAGAGGTTATGTTAGTGCGTCCGTTGTTTGGATCAATGATTTTGGAAAAGAGTAGTGATGTGCTAAATCTCGTTTCTTCGTTGATAAGGTTCAACTCGAAGGTGAAAGAAGACGACAATTAATTACTAGTGACGTAAGAACTTTAAGTTCTCAAGGTGGGTTTTCTTATCAAAACCATTTATGAGCTTTCTTGAAAATGATTTTTCGAAAGTATTTACTGTTATCACTTTACTGCTTTCTTATACTGGAAAAGATGAGAAACGATATTGTCTGCCAAAAATATTTTATGTTTTGTATATGTCCATTCGGGTTGTCTGGGGCAACAGGAAGTTACTGTTCGAGATCTGAGTTAGAGGAGATGGGAAATCTAGCTAGGATTATGTACACTGAGCCTCTGAATCAAGGGCGGTCGGTTGTGCTCGAACATTGGCGTTTAGTTTGTGTCCGTGTGAAGGGAGGTCTCCCTCCCGGTGCGTTATCCATAGCCGACTTGGAATATACGTTGTGATGAGAAAATGCTTGGCCAAACGATGTGTAATACCCCGCAGAATTAAATGCCTAATTACGGTATTTAAAACCCGTAAATCAAAGTTTTCGCTGAGATATTCAATCAGAATGATATCGAATAATGACTTCGATTAATTACGAAGGAATGAATTCCTATGTTATATTCACCGAGATTTGTGAATCAAAGAATAGAATATTATAAAGTGCATCGGCAGTATTATTTTAACGTCGATCGCGTATCGATAGTTAAAATTTCATGAAATCTTTTAAGCAATTAAGCTTAGAATTAAATTCCATTGTTAATGGAATATTTTAATAAAGTGATTACGACTTTATTACGACCTTTTCGAGATGAGTCAATAATGAACGTTTTGCAACATTTTCAAACGTTAACGTTTAGAGACGAAACGAAAAGTGAATTTAATGATCAAGGAATTATAGAAATTAATTTCCTATGATTATGATATGTAATTACAGTATTATTAAGCATTAAATCAATGCTAGATCAACAAGTATTGATAGTGACCAATTTTTCAAACGTTCGAAAACCCTAATTTTCGAACTCGATTTTTATCGCATAAAATGATGTCATTAAATTATCCTATGCTATTAATTATCATCTAAATCATATACTAGGATGCATATATCTATGTTTAACATGAAAAATAAAATTTAGTCTATGTTTGGGCATAAGGGCCAAAAATGTTATATGTGTGCAACAAATGTATGTTAATCTTCCCACTTTTGCATATATCTACTATATGGCAATGTGATTAAATATATGGTATAATTAAATGATTAAATACAGATATATATACATATATAGGAGTAAAATTGTGCATGTGTGTGAGGTGTGTAAGTAGAGTGTGTGTGGTGTCAATTGTGCATGGCATAGGGTGACATTTGTAATACATGAAGATACCCCAAACACTTGTCACCCCTAAGCAACCACCCCACCTCTCTACCACCACACAACCCCCAAATTCAGATTTCAGTCGTCCCTTCCTCCTCTCTCTCCTCACTCCATCTCCTACAATGGAGACCCTTTTCACCATAGCTAAACTGAAAACTGGAAGTTGCTGCACGAACAGTAGATTGTGGAATTTATTTTACTAAGTTACAGTGGTCAGATGAAGGTGAAATTTAAGTATGTTTATATTAATCATGAATAGTATATATGTATAAACGTTCAAGTCGATCTGATGTGTTTTACTATTTTATTTTTATTTTTCAAAACCACTGCACAAAACTGTGAAATTTTCCATGTTCATCACCCAAGGTTCATAATCTTTGTTCCGAGTTTGGCTAATGTTAAAACTATAAAATTTTGCATAAGAATAATTCATCATGTCCAGAAGATTTATGTAAATTTTCAGAATTTTCTAAATTTTGTTACTATTTATTCCAGATTTTACAAGCTAACTGCACAAAACTGTCACTGTAGCGATAGCTTGTGGTAAAATATTTTTATCTCCCAATCTATTGTGAATCATTGAGTGAGGCTTTTTCTGGATTAAACTAGATTTAAGTGGCTTTTCAATATGATTGGTTTCATTCCTAGATTCCTTATAATGAACTCTCGGTGAATTTTTGAAGTTGATACATTACAGTAAGCTTTTTTGGACAAACTGCCTTAGTGAATTTTTCCATGTAATAGGCTGTTCGAGTATGACTTTTACGTGAGATGTTCAAGCCGTTTGTAGTCCTATTTGGACTTGGGTTTCTTCATAAGAAATGTTCCTCACCATGTCTAGTTATGTTCTGGAAAGTTTGATCCCAAACCAAGTTTTATAGGTATACCTTTCATCGACCCAAAGTCACCTCTGGAACCTGTACATTTCCAACTAGTCAACTTTGGGCTTATGTATTCTCGATCGTCAGATATTTTCCAGTATGGTCTTCATGAAATATGTAGTTCTTGTTACAAGGTTTCGAAATTGGTATCTTGCAGCCATTTTGGCATTGTGAGTCAAAGTTACGAGCCTCGCAAAACCCCTCTTCGTTAAGCTAAAACTGAAAATTCGAAAAGTTTTCTAAAGTATAGAAGTTAGTTTGAGTTGCCCACTTTGAGACCCTATATCTCCAAAACCACGACTCTTTTGGATTTAATTCCTTCTTATAACTTGTAGTACATGTTTAGAGGTTTCAGAATGTATCTTTGTGCGACCATACGTATTCAGATCGAGAGTTATGAATCGTCAAAGTCGTCACTGGGTTGTTTCAAACTATTTTGCTGAAATTAAACACTTGAAAATTTGACTAAGTGTTGGAACTCCCCTAGGTGAATTATGTCTTATGTGAATAGGGTGATGATCGATTGTTATATGGATGATATTAATACATATTAATGACCATAAGTGTATAATAATACATTATATGAATTTAGAAAGAATTTTGGAAATCATTTGGTAATTTTAAGAATTTCCGAGAGCATTAATGGAATTATAAGGATTTTAAATCCTTTCTAATTAAGAGTAATAATATATTACATGTCTAAATATTATTTTGGACATATTTGGGATTTATAAAATTTTATAAACGTAGATCACTATGTTTATAACGAAACGTTATATTTAATAACGTTATAATTGAATAATAAGGATTTATGGATAAATGGATTAATATTTAAGAAAAATATCAATAAAGTTCATCGATTTACGTGACAAATCGAGAATTAAGACTTTACAAAAAGAAATCGTATAACATGAATTAGTAAGAAATTACAATTGAAAGTCAAAATTGTTGACTTTTAAAGTCGACATCTGAAATCGTTCGATAAATACGCTAATACGGCGTAAGGCGTACTAATTAGGTAAGAAACCTCATTAGTAAGAAAAGATTTCATAATTGAAATCCTTATATCGAAAGCGATAAATACATCGAGCGTTTAAACCGAAAGGTTAAACGATACGGTTGAGCGATGTCTCGAAGAGCGAGAACTAGTCGATTGAAATACGTAATTGAGAAGCGTATCGAATTCATTAAGGAATTCGGTTTATATCGATATAGAATATCGAAGTTTATTCTCGACTTTGAGAGTCTCGAAAGCGTGAGCGGCGTACTAAAACATCGTTTTTACGTAAAGGTGTGGGCCACGCCGACGCCGACGGCGAACGTTGGCGAATACTCGAGTTTAAGGCGAACAATAGTCCGGTGGGCTTTACTACTCAAAAATGAAATGCTATTGAAATGTTTATTTACGATGCTTATTTCAACTGTTGATAAAATGTTTACAAAATTACCTGCCAAAAATGTTTACGTTTTGTGTATGTATCTATCCGGAATGAATGATATGAATGATATGAATGTGTTGGGTCGCTCCCAACTTATGAATGAAATCGATATCGGATCCTATCTGGAAGGACAATACGACGAGAGCTTAACGTGTACACTAAGGTATTTGTGTCTTGTAAGGACAATTCACGGCGGTCACGGTTCGTAGAGGAGGCCTCACTCACGACTTTCGACTATGATGATATGATGAAATGATGTTAAGGGATATGGATCATACACACTGAAAAAATGCACAGCCAGCGATGATTTTGAGAAATGATGAAAATATTTTAGTAAGCCTGGCATTTCAACTAAAACCCTTGTGTCTTCTTGTTACACCCTTAAAGCTTGGCGTCGAGATATGCCGAGGCAGCGGTATATCTCGACACGATGGTCGAGTCATCCGGGTCAGGTGATTCGGCGTGTTCGTGAGACGGACATGAGACTTGGTCGATGAAAAGGAAGGCATCGGGCCAAGGATGTGCGGGATGCATCGGATGAGCCGAGCAAGCACATCAATGAGCAAGGCTGTGCGGAGGCGTGCGAGCGAGCACGAGTGTTGGTTCATCGGGCGAGCGTACCGGGTGATTTCGGGCACTGGGCGCCGAGTGCCACACGTCGGGCCAAGACGGGCGCCGAGCAAGAGATGGCCGAGACGTATGCGTACGTCGAATGCGAGCAAGCGTCGAGACGGGTGATGCCGAGGCGTGCGAGCAAGAGTGCGCGGGCGATGAGCCCCCCGCGCTAACATGTCCGAGCAATGCCAAGCAAGACATGCGAGCGAGAAATGCAAGACGGCGAGCGAGTGTCGAGCAATGCCAAAGCCGAGTGATGCCGAGGCCGAGCGCCGAGCAATGCCGAGTACCGAGCAATGCCGAGTGCTGAGCGTGCGTGCGGCGTGCGAACAAGGGTGGCCGAGCGGAGCGGTTGACCTTCGGGCGGTTGAGTCCGAGAATTGCGGGACGTGTGCGAGTGGTGCTGCACACTTCCGAGACGTGTTCGGCGGTTCCAGCGAGAATGCCGAGACATGGGCGGTTATGTGCGATAACCGCCCCATGATGCGAGAAATGCGTGGATGAGGGCCACGTCGGCTATGTGGGCCAAATCAAATGCGTGGATGAGTGCCACGTCGGCTATGTGGGCGAATCGGTTGGATTTCCTAAGTGTTGGGATGTCCAACACTTATAGATAAACATTTCGCCTAGACTCAACTTGGTTGGGCGAGTGTTCTTGTGCTTAGCCTATGAGAGGCGATCCTTTGTATGAAATTATGAATAATATAAAGGTTGAGAGTGAGTTATCCCGTAATTTGTGTGTGCTTTACATTCATGCAACCCCGCCATCAATATACACGAGTGAAGTGAGATTGTTGGCGTAAGAGAAGGCTGGTCGACTTGTGAGTGGGTCGACGCCGCACAAGGCGAAAATTTCTACGTGACGAAAACCTTGTGACAATTTGGTATCAGAGCGAGGTTAGTGAAAACTTGGTGCGTAGCGGAGCTGCTGCGAAGATGTAATATCGGAGAATTAAAAGCCTAATTACGATATTTAAATTCGTAAATTAGGATTTCGCCGAAATAAATGAATTAGTAATTTATCGAATAATGATTTCGATTAATTATGAAGCAATGTTCCTATTTTATATTCACTCAGAATTTTAAATTGAGGAAAAGAACTTTATAAAGTATTTCGGCAGTATTATTTTAACGTCGATTGAGTATCGATAGTTAAAATTTCGTAAAATTTTCTAAGCAACGAAGCTTAGAATTTAATTCCATTATTAATGGAATAATTTAATAAAGTGATTACGACTTTATTACGACCATTTTGAGATGAGTCGATAATTAACGTTTTGAGACGTTTCAAACGTTAACGTTTAGAGATGAATAGAAAAATGAGTTTAATGATCAAGGAATTATAGTATTTAAATTCCTATGATTATTATATGTAATTAGAGTATTATTTAGCATTAAGATAATGCTACGACATTAAGGATTAATTATTGGACAAGTTTAGAATTTTCGAAAACCCTAATTCGAAAATTAGGGTTTTCACACATGAAATGATTTTAATAATTTTTCCTATGATATAAGTTATCATCTAGGACATATATTATGTTACATAACTATAAATTGCAAGGAAAATAAAATGCTTAGCATTTTCATCATGAAAATGTCGTGTGTTGTGTTACAAAACAAAGGAATTGAAAAACAAAATGTTATCATTTACCATGTTACGTGAATATGTGTAGTGGTATATGTAATAGTGAGATTTTAGCACACTAACCAAGTATAATTAATGGGGGAATCAATTAAAGGTGTGTTGATTTGTAAAGTGCCGTGAATATGGACTTTTGAGGTAAGAAGGAAATTTAGAACTCTTGGTGATGTCTTGCATGAGTTGTTGTGTAGCTATGTTGTCGGGTGTAAAAGAAAAAAAAATAAAATAAAATACTCCTTGTGCCAATTTGAAATTGCCGTGAGTATTGAAGTACCAAAAGTTGAGGATTTAAATTGTTTAGTTCAAGATATAGTTAGTAGTGTAAGAGTGACATGTCACTTTAATGAGTCACAAAGGGATATGTCATGCTTTAGATAATTGTAGCATGATATTATTGACTAAGTAAATGAGAAGAATTTTGGTGAACTCCTTGTTGCATGAAAAATCGACGACACTTGGAGAATCTAAGTGAGATATTTTCATTCCTTTAATTGTTGAAGTGAAGGGTAGTAAATATTGTGTAAGTAGTGATGTAATAAAGTATGGTGAGTCACAATGTATGGCTTGAAATTTTGGGGTGGTGACCGAGAGAAATAGGCAAAGGAATTAAGTGTGTAGTCCTTGTTCATTTTGCTTAAGTAATAGAATTTTTATCAAAACATACCACTCTCTTCCCAAAACTTCCAACACTGTCGAAAGCTTTTGAGAGAAAAACAAATGTGTTCTTCATTTTTTTTACGCCAAAAGCTTGATCTAAAATCCTTGTGCACTTAATCGACACCAATAAAGAGGTTAGGATTTGAGCGAGCTTTAATCATACGTTAAAATTTCAATTCTAACCGTTAGATCTTATTATATATGCTTATGTTCTTAAGAAGAAAAATAGAATAGATTATGATGACCATGTTTGTTGTTCTTTAAATATGCTTAGTATGTAATTATAAGCATATGTAGTATGTTAAATCAAAGGCCCAGTATGTTATGATTTTCTCTAATGATCGAAAATTCTAAGGATTATTTTGATGATGGATTTATGTTATATATAAGCTAAGGAGTTCATAGTGAATATTTGAGAATTTTTAAACATCATATGCTATTAAATTGTTAATGGCGAAAATGAATAAGAATGGTAAGTTGATGTAAAATGTTTATTTAAGTAATGTTATAGCATAATGTTGATCTAGAGCCTTGATTTAGTATCTTATGAATTTACTAGATTTTTAAGAAAATATTTGGACATGTTCTTGAAAATTTTCGAGAACTATGATGCTTGGATTATAGATGATTTTGTTGTAGATGTTGAATATTATGGTGGATTATTGTTATAAATTGATGTTTAAGCCTTGTGGAATTTAATTAGAATTTTAGGAAAATGTTTAGTAATTTTTGGAAAAAAAATCGAGAACCATAAGTATAGGAAGGGTGATGCCCAATTTTCCTATAGCTAATGTTAATACATATTAGTGATACTATGATAATATAGTACACTATATGAATTTAGAAGAATTTTTGGAAGAAGAATGAAAATAAAAGCTTAAGGGCGAGAGCTTGAATAATAAATTAAGGATCTTAAATCCTTAATATCGAGAAAATAATACATTATATGTCAGAAATTATTTTAGACATATTAAGAATTTATGAAATTTTATAAACATAGAATACTATGTTTATGATGAAACGTTATATTAAATAACGTTAGAAATGAAAAATAATATTTAATTAATAAGTTAATTAATATTTAAGAAAATTTTAATGAAGTTTATCGATTTGCGTGAAAATCGAGAATTAGGGCTTTATGAAAAGAAATCGATTGAAAATCGATTTATATGGAAATTAGATATTAAATATATGAATTATTAAAGTATTAATAAAGAAAAGTCAAAATTGTTGACTTTCGAAATTAACGATGAAATCGTTCGATAAATACGCTAATACGTGTAAACCGTATTAAGTTTATAAGAAAATCTCATTGGTGAAAAGATTTCATAATTGAAATCTTTATATCGAAAACGTTAGAATAAGTTGAACGTTTAACCTAAAAGGTTAAAATGAAATAGTTGAACATATCTCGTCTCTCATCGAAGCACGAGAAATGGTTAGTTAAGATACGAGATTGGACGATGTATTGAATTAGTTAAGGAATTCAAATTATATTAGTATAAGTTATCAAAGTTTATTTTAAACTTTGAAAATCTCAAAACGCGATGACATACTAAAATCGTTTTTACGTAAAGGTGAGATCGGATGCGATCGTTGACATAGAAGGAAAGCAATTTAGAAAGCTTACGTACCGGTGGGCTTCTTTTCTTATCCTCGAGGATAAAATGCTCTATTTATGATGCTTTCTTGAAATGAAAAGTAATTATTTATGATACTCTCTTTTGAGAAATGATTATGAAATGATGATGAAATTACACCCAAAATATTTATGTTTTATGTATGTATCCTATCCATGAATGAATGAATGATGAATGTTGTTGGGTGATCGCTCCTTTTCACACGTAAAAGGTGTAAGTATAGTGATGGCGATATCGTATCCACGTGATTGCAATCCAAAACACGAAGCTAATTCAACAATAATTCATCATTATCCAAGCACGAAATTTAGGTTGTAAATTTTGGGGCTTGAGATAATTAAATCAAAGCAAAAGTAATAACAAGAAAATAAACTAAAGCGATAAAATATCGAGGAAACAAATATCGAGAAAGATTAACCACAGGGATGCATTAATCCTATCCACAATGATGTTTATCCCGCTTATTATAACCATTTTAATCCGCACAAGATGGAAGATCACATATGTAGCCAACAACTTGATTCGACAATTGTGACCGTTGATTACTAATTTTCCCTATTATCATTACGTCTAGAGGAAAATAAGCAACTCCAAAATGATCACAAAGAATATGCTTCCTACGAATGTTCCTATCTCGATTCTAACTCGAAGCGCTTATCCGTATCATACATTCAAGATCGATTGACAATTAAAACAGTTCGTAATTAATCGGCAACTATGATATGCATCAAAATTGATCAGAAATCAACACATATAAATAAGCACCAAGAATCATGAATCAATGCCTGGAAGGTAAATAACAACAGTAGGAATCACAACATATAGGATAGAATCATGCAAACCCTAGGATTAGAACAGAAATTAGCTAGACATAATTAACGACATAAAGTACGCAATAATCATAAAAACGGAAATTAAATTGATAAAACCCGTAGGGAAGCGTCTGAAGAACAATGGTTGGGTTCGTATCCAAATCCAACGGAAAACGGGAAAAAGATGGAATTCCTTCGGACGAAATCGTGCTAAATCGTTACCAATGCGAAGAACTAATGTAAAACGATGGATAACTATTGCTATAACTAATCTAAATCAAAGCTAAAGCGAAAATAAATGAAAAACAGATAAAAACTGAGGAAAAACGTGCAAAATCGCTACCGGGTCCGTTGGGGGCGCGAGGGGTGAAGCCCTATTTATAGATTAGGGCTGAAAACCCTAATTTTAGGTCTGCCGCCTCGCCTCATGGCCGGGCTCATGACATGAGCAGCGGTCGCGAGGTTCTGGGCGTTACAGCGATTTCGTCAGCCTCGCATGCCGCGAGCTCGCTAGCCGGCTCTGCGCGACTTCACCGCTCGCTCCGTTCTCTCGTCCAACTCCGAGTGCGATTCGTTTGCGCCTATGGACTCCTATCGAGATGATATTTAACATTGTAAACTTTTAACATCCATATTTTTCATATCCATTTAATCATCTTTGGTTACATCTTTGCCTTATGCATCGATTATCACCGAAAAGCCTACAAAACACCAAAGAGAAACCCCAAGAGCGATATCTTCTAGAAAAGATAAAACATTAAGAATCGATACATAAACGCACATTAAACAAGCTAAACTCATCTTCAAATATCAACTATAAGCGTGTAAAAGCGCGTTTATCAAACCCCAAACTTAAAGCATTGTTTGTCCTCAAACAAAAAGCGAATGAAAGACACAACGAAGATCAACGAGCGTAGCAAAGATGATAACCATTCTAGCCTCAAACATATCAACGCTCAAAACATTAGTGCACATGACGGCGTTAATCCACTCAACACAAACAACAATTTACGGCAAAACACATTTAATTCAACCTCACAAAGGTATGTGTGTAGAGTATAGAGGATACACTCAAACTCATAAAGAAATTAAGGATGTGTATACACTCGGCGAACAATGCAATGCAACATCTTACCATAGACTTGCTGTTTCTCTAATATCTCCACCGCGTCATTGTGTTCAAATTAGGATCAAAGAGGTCTTTTCATAGGTTGTAATGTAGGCACATTGGTTAAGGTAGGACAAAATATGGCTAAGTGACTCAAGAATATTCCAAGCACCACCATTTATACATTTCGACACATATGGACTTTGTCCATTTTCCTCTTTCTCCCAACGTGCTAAATCAACGTTTAATGCCACGAAGGTACCTATACTTTGATTAAAGACCCTTTATGCTCAACACTCATAGTGAACTTAACATTTTTCTTTTTGGTTTCTTTTCCGAGCTTATAGGGTTTAATTTTCACGAACAAGGTACTATTCTTCACCACGTATGTATTTTCTAAAAGAAACTTTTCTCGTCATAACTACATCAAAATTTCAACCCCTTTTGATTCCCATATCCATCCTCACCTCCTATCATCCGGTTAATCGAAAGAAAAAGTCTAATAAAGGCTCAAAGAAGGCGACAAATGGTATATATCATCGGGTTAGTGTTTGGGTGAATATGTGGTTAACAAAGATGGCCTTTTATCCTTTCCAAATTCAAAACACATATTGCAGTCTCGACACAGAAAAATGGCAAGTTCTAGAAGATAATCACATGCATGATATCACACAATTAATGTATCAAGATATGTATACAGTGAAGCTCAAGTCTCACAGGATAAGCAAATGGTGAAAAACAACAAGCCTAAGCCATCTCACGTCATTCATGCGTCATTTTCTAACATATCATGCGCACTATCATTAAATTTCACAAAAAATTTCTATCGTCATTGGCCACATGGATTAACACACTTCACTTAACTCGTTGATCGACAGACACGAAAACGAAAAGAAAAACAGAAACAAGATAAAAAGCAACACAAACGAAAAACAAAAACAAAACACAAAAACAAAACAATAAACCGTTGGGTTACCTCCCAACAAGTGCTTAATTTAACGTCTTTAGCTAGACCATTACTAACCTTTTTCAATCCGGCGTTTTGTGGCAACAGAATCCTTCTCAACTCGTGGATCCTCCTAAACTTAGCATTCACGGATCTCCACCATCGACTATGGAAGTGCCACCAAACTTGAATGATACACTCGAGTTCCATGCCGAGTCCACTTCTTCCTTCGCAGATCCTCGATTGGTCGAGTACCCTCTAGCGTGAGACGTGTGCTGCAGCAGCGATCGTGATCGAGTAGCAATCTTCCAGTTTTCCAGCGTCGTGTTGCTTGATGGCGTCGTATGGAAATCTTGAGCTCCCATCGTTAACACGAAACGTGAGATTACCTTCCTCGCACATCAATCAACGCACGACCAGTTGCTAGAAAAGGTCTACCTAAGATTAGCGGTTGTTGTTTGAATTCGGAATATCTAAAATAACAAAATCGGCGGGAAAAACAAAATCCAATTCTTACCAACACGTCTTGACGATATCTTTTGGATATATGACCGACCGGTCACCATCATCGATGAAATCTTCGTAAACTTCATCTTTCCTAGGTGTAGCCGGTTGAAGACGTTCAATGGCATCGATTGATGCTCGCCCAAATCGCACAAAACATTTGGAAAAATCGCTCGGCGATCTCGCACTCTAACGTAAACCGCGGGATCCTTCGCTTCAGAGGAGCCTTTGCAAGGCGGCCTTTGCATTCTTGGATAGGAAATTTTCTCAAATTTCCCAAGTTTCTTCTTGCTTGCAGCGCGTCTTTAAGAATTTCATGTAGCGGCATGTTTCGCGGCTTCAAAGAGAGGCAAATTTATCTCAACTTTTTGAAAAACCTCTTTGAAACGAGCAAACTCCTCGTCATATTTCGACTTGACAAGTCGACTCGGAAACGGGACCGGAGGAGTGTACGTGCGAGGATTTGCTTCTGGGGTTGCCTCGCGATCGACCTCGCGACCGCTGGGAAGGTCGCGAGGAATCTGCTGCGCGCTGGACTCCTTCCTCGCGTGCGAGCTTGCGGGCGCGAGCTCGCGCGCTGATTTCTCGGCCATGTGCTCTGACTGATTGCTCGTGGGCTGGTTTGCGAGCGATGGGTCGCTCGCGAATAAATCTGGCGCGCGCACACTCTGATGGCTCGCGATCGGTGCGGACGCGCGCGCTCGGTCGCGGCCCTCTGTAGTAAATTATCTGGACTCGCGATCGGGCTCATGGTCGCGAGCTTCGGTCATTTAAGCTCGCCTCCAGTGTGCTTTCATGCTCTTCTTCCTCGGTAGGGCTCGGGTAGGCTCGTCCACTCCTCGTCTGGATAGCAAAGCACTGATTCTTCGGGTTTACCTTAGTAAATACACTTAAAGGGACCGAAAATGAAGAAAAAGGAAAAATAAAGTTCAAATTTATTTTATTACATGTGATCATATATTTAGACCCAAAAATATGTTTACTATATGCTATGATTTTATGTGAATTTTTAGATGAAGAATAATATGCTCACATTGAAATATTTGTTAAAAGACGTAAGGTTTGAAATATAGTGTTATGCTTAAGTTAAGACCATACATGTGAATATGTTGAGCATGATTGATTGTTAGTGTGAAAAATTGAGATTTATGGGAATATGAATGGAAATTGATAGAAATAGAATATATATATGTTAATTAATAGTTGTATAAGTGAATATTAAGGAATACATGATATAACGATGGAAATAACTTGATTAAGGCATGAACATATGAAGTATGTTGATACATTAGTATGCATGTAACGAAGATAGTTATGAGATAGAGATTCATAATCTACGTGAAATGATATAGTTGTTAAGTGCGATAAAGAATCCGTTGACGACAATAGAGGTTATGTTAGTACGTCCGTTGTTTCGGATCAATGATTTTTGGAAAAGAGTAGTGATGTGCTAAATCTCGTTTCTTACGTTGATAAGGTTCAACTCGAAGGTGAAAGAAGACGACAATTAATTACTAGTGACGTAAGAACTTTAAGTTCTCAAGGTGGGTTTTCTTATCAAAACCATTTACGAGCTTTCTTGGAAAATGATTTTTCGAAAGTATTTACTGTTATCACTTTACTGCTTTCTTATACTGGAAATGATGAGAAACGATATTGTCTGCCAAAAATATTTTATGTTTTGTATATGTCCATTCGGGTTGTCTGGGGCAACAGGAAGTTACGAATTCAGATCCTAGGCTAGAGGAGATGGGGAAATCCTAGCTAGGATTGTGTACACTGAGCCTCCGAATCGCTAGCCGGTCGGTTGTGCTCGAACATTGGGCGGTTAGTTTGTGTCCGTGTGAAGGAGGTCTCCTCCGGTGCGTTATCCATAGCCGACTTGGAATATACGTTGTGATGAGAAAATGCTTGGCCAAACGATGTGTAATATCCCGCAGAATTAAATGCCTAATTACGGTATTTAAAACCCGTAAATCAAAGTTTTCGCTGAGATATTCAATCAGAATGATATCGAATAATGACTTTGATTAATTACGAAGGAATGAATTCCTATGTTATATTCACCGAGATTTGTGAATCAAAGAATAGAATATTATAAAGTGCATCGGTTATTATTTTAACGTCGATCGGCGTGTCGATAGTTAAAATTTCATGAAATCTTTTAAGCAATTAAGCTTAGAATTAAATTCCATTGTTAATGGAATATTTTAATAAAGTGATTACGACTTTATTACGACCTTTTCGAGATGAGTCAATAATGAGCGTTTTGCAACATTTTCAAGCGTTAACGTTTAGAGACGAAGCGAAAAGTGAATTTAATGATCAAGGAATTATAGAAATTAATTTCCTATGATTATGATATGTAATTACAGTATTATTAAGCATTAAATCAATGCTAGATCAACAAGTATTGATAGTGACCAATTTTTCAAACGTTCGAAAACCCTAATTTTCGAACTCGATTTTCATCGCATAAAATGATGTCATTAAATTATCCTATGCTATTAATTATCATCTAAATCATATACTAGGATGAATATATCTATGTTTAACATGAAAATAAAATTTAGTCTATGTTTGGGCATAAGGGCGAAAATGTTATATGTGTGCAACAAATGTATGTTAATCTTCCCACTTTTGCATATATCTACTATATGGCAATGTGATTAAATATATGGTATAATTAAATGATTAAATACAGATATATATACATATATAAGAGTAAAAATTCGTGCATGTGTGTGAGGTGTGTAAGTAGAGTGTGTGTGGTGTCAATTGTGCATGGCATAGGGTGACATTTGTAATACATGAAGATACCCCCAAACACTTGTCACCCCTAAGCAACCACCCCACCTCTCTACCACCACACAACCCCCCCAAATTCAGATTTCAGTCGTCCCCTTCCTCCTCTCCTCTCCTCACTCCATCTCCTACAATGGAGACCCTTTTTCACCATAGCTAAACTGAAAACTGGAAGTTGCTGCACGAACAGTAGATTGTGGAATTTATTTTACTAAGTTACAGTGGTCAGATGAAGGTGAAATTTAAGTATGTTTATATTAATCATGAATAGTATATATGTATAAACGTTCAAGTCGATCTGATGTGTTTTACTATTTTATTTATATTTTTCAAAACCACTGCACAAAACTGTGAAATTTTCCATGTTCATCACCCAAGGTTCATAATCTTTGTTCCGAGTTTGGCTAATGGTAAAACTATAAAATTTTTCATAAGAATAATTAAGCATGTCCAGAAGATGTATGTAAATTTTCAGAATTTTCTAAATTTTTTTACTATTTATTCCAGATTTTACAAGCTAACTGCACAAAACTGTCACTGTAGCGATAGCTTGTGGTAAAATATTTTTATCTCTCAATCTATTGTGAATCATTGAGTGAGGCTTTTTCTGGATTAAACTAGATTTAAGTGGCTTTTCAATATGATTGGTTTAATTCCCAGATTCCTTATAATGAACTCACGGTGAATTTTTGAAGTTGATACATTACAGTAAGCTTTTTTGGACAAACTGCCTTAGTGAATTTTTCCATGTAATAGGCTGTTCGAGTATGACTTTTACGTGAGATGTTCAAGCCGTTTGTAGTCCGATTTGGACTTGGGTTTCTTCATAAGAAATGTTCCTCACCATGTCTAGTTATGTTCTGGAAAGTTTGATCCCAAACCAAGTTTTATAGGTATACCTTTCATCGACCCAAAGTCACCTCTTGGAAACTGTACATTTCAACTAGTCAACTTTGGGCTTATGTATTCTCGATCGTCAGATATTTTCCAGTATGGTCTTCATGAAATATGTAGTTCTTGTTACAAGGTTTCGAAATTGGTATCTTGCAGCCATTTTGGCATTGTGAGTCAAAAGTTACGAGCCTCGCAAAACCCCTCTTCGTTAAGCTAAAACTGAAAATTCAAAAAGTTTTCTAAAGTATAGAAGTTAGTTTGAGTTGCCCACTTTGAGACCCTATATCTCCAAAACCACGACTCTTTTGGATTTAATTCCTTCTTATAACTTGTAGTACATGTTTAGAGGTTTCAGAATGTATCTTTGTGCGACCATACGTATTCGAATCGAGAGTTATGAATCGTCAAAGTGCGTCACTGGGTTGTTTCAAACTATTTTGCTGAAATTAAACACTTGAAAATTTGACTAAGTGTTGGAACTCCCTAGGTGAATTATGTCTTATGTGAATAGGGTGATGATCGATTGTTATATGGATGATATTAATACATATTAATGACCATAAGTGTATAATAATACACTATATGAATTTAGAAAAATTTTGGAAATCATTTGGTAATTTTAAAATTTTCGAGAGCATTAATGGAATTATAAGGATTTTAAATCCTTTCTAATTAAGAGTAATAATATATTACATGTCTAAATATTATTTTGGACATATTTGGGATTTATAAAATTTTATAAGCGTAGATCACTATGTTTATAACGAAACGTTATATTTAATAACGTTATAATTGAATAATAAGGATTTATGGATAAATGGATTAATATTTAAGAAAATATCGATAAAGTTCATCGATTTACGTGACAAATCGAGAATTAAGACTTTACAAAAGAAATCGATTGGAAATCGATTTATAACATAATTAGTAAGAAATTACAATTGAAAGTCAAAATTGTTGACTTTTAAAGTCAACATCTGAAATCGTTCGATAAATACGCTAATACGCGTAGGCGTACTAATTAGGTGAAACCTCATTAGTAAGAAAAGATTTCATAATTGAAATCCTTATATCGAGAAGCGTATAAATACATCGAACGTTTAAACCGTAAGGTTAAACGATACGGTTGAGCGTGTCTCAAGAACGAGAACTAGTCGATTGAAATACGTAATTGAAGCGTGTCGAATTCATTAAGGAATTCAGTTTATATCGATATAGAATATCGAAGTTTATTCTCGACTTTGAGAGTCTCGAGAAGCGTGAGCGACGTACTAAAACATCATTTTACGTAAAGGTGTGGGCGGGACGCGACGGTAGGACGTTGGACGATACTCAGTTTAAGGCGAACAATAGTCCGTGGGCTTTACTCTACTCAAAATGAAATGCTATTGAAATGTTTATTTACGATGCTTATTTCAACTGTTGATAAAATGTTTACAAAATTACCTGCCAAAAATGTTTACGTTTTGTGTATGTATCCTATCCGGAATGAATGATATGAATGATATGAATGTGTTGGGTCGCTCCCAACTTATGAATGAAATCGATATCGGATCCTATGCTGGAAGGACAATACCTGGCTAGGATTAACGTGTACACTAAGGTGACTGTGTGCTGTAAGGACAATTCACGGCCGGTCACGGGGTCGTAGAGGGAGGCCTCCCTCACGACTTTCGACTATGATGATATGATGAAATGATGTTAAGGGATATGGATCATACACACCAGAAAAATGCAGGCCAGCGATGATTTTGAAAATGATGAAAATATTTTAGTAAGCCTGAGGCATTTCAACTAAAACCCTTGTCTCTTATTGTTACACCCTTAAAGCTTGGCGCGAGATATGCCGAGGCAGCGGTATATCTCGACACGATGGGGTCGAGTCATCGGGTCAAGGTGATTCGGCGTGTTCGTGAGACGGACATGAGACTTGGTCGATGAAAAGGAAGGCATCGGGCGAGGATGTGCGGGATGCATCGGATGAGCCGAGCAAGCACATCAATGAGCAAGGCGTGCGCGGGCGTGCGAGCGAGCAGTGTTGGTTCATCGGGCGAGCATGCCGGGTGATTCCGGCACTGGGCGCCGAGTGCCACGCGTCGGCGCGAGTGTTGGCTCGTCGGGCGGCGTGTCGGGTGATGTCGGGCGCTGGGCACCGAAAGTGCCACGTCGGGCCAAGGCAGGCGCCGAGCAAGAGATGGCGAGGCGTATGCGTCACGTCGAATGCGAGCAAGCGTCGAGGCGGGTGATGCCGAGGCGTGCGAAGCAAGTCTTGTGGCGATGGCGCCCGCGCTAACATGTCCGAGCAATGCCAAGCAAGACATGCGAGCGAAATGCAAGACGACGAGCGAGTGTCGAGCAATGCGAAGCCGAGTGATGCCGAGGCCGGCGCGAGCAATGCCGAGTACCGAGCAATGTCGAGTCTTGGCGTGCGTCGGCGCGCGAACAAGGTGGCCGAGCGAGGCGGTTGAGTCCGAAAATTGCGGGGCGTGTGCAGTGGTGCTGCACTTCCGAGGGCGTGTTCGGCGGTTCAGGTGAGAATGCCGAGACATGGGCGGTTATGTGCGATAACCGCCCATGATCTGAAATCGTGGATGAGGGCCACGTCGGCTATGTGGGCCGAATCAAATGCGTGGATGAGTGCCACGTCGGCTATGTGGGCCGAATCAGTTGGATTTCCTAAGTGTTGGGGGATGTCCAACACCTATAGATAGGCATTTTGGCCTAGACTCAACTTGGTTGGGCGAGTGTTTTTGTACTTAGCCTATGAGAGGCGATCCTTTGTATGAAATTGTGAATAATATAAAGGTTGGGAGTGAGTTATCCGTAATTTGTGTGTGCTTTACATTCGTGCAACCCCGCCATCAATATACACGTGAAGTGAGATTGTGGGCGTAAGAGAGGCTGAGTCGACTTGTGGTGGGTCGGCCGCACAAGGCAAAAATTTCTACGTGGCGAAAACCTTGTGACAATTTGGTATCGAGGCGAGGTTAGTGAAAACTTGGTGCGTAGCGGAGCTGCTGCGAAGATGTAATATCCCGGAGAATTAAAAGCCTAATTACGATATTTAAATTCGTAAATTAGGATTTGGCCGAAATAAATGAATTAGTAATTTATCGAATAATGATTTCGATTAATTATGAAGCAATGTTCCTATTTTATATTCACTAAGAATTGTGAATTGAGTAAAGAACTTTATAAAGTATTTCTAAAGATTATTTTAACGTCGATTGAGTATCGATAGTTAAAATTTCAGTAAAATTTTCTAAGCAACGAAGCTTAGAATTTAATTCCATTATTAATGGAATAATTTAATAAAGTGATTACGACTTTATTACGACCATTTTGAGATAGTCGATAATTAACGTTTTGAGGCGTTTCAAACGTTAACGCTAGAGATGAATAGAAAAATGAGTTTAATGATCAAGGAATTATAGTATTTAAATTCCTATGATTATTATATGTAATTAGAGTATTATTTAGCATTAAGATAATGCTAGGACATTAAGGATTAATTATTGGACAAGTTTAGAATTTTAGAAACCCTAATTCGAAAATTAGGGTTTTCACACATGAAATGATTTTAATAATTTTCCTATGATATAAGTTATCATCTAGGACATATATTATGTTACATAACTATAAATTGCAAGGAAAATAAAATGCTTAGCATTTTCATCATGAAAATGTCGTGTGTTGTGTTACAAAACAAAGGAATTGAAAAAAAAATGTTATCATTTACAATGTTACGTGAATATGTGTAGTGGTATATGTAATAGTGAGATTTTAGCACACAAACCAAGTATAATTAATGGGGGAATCAATTAAAGGTGTGTTGATTTGTAAAGTGCCGTGAATATGGACTTTTGAGGTAAGAAGGAAATTTAGAACTCTTGGTGATGTCTTGCATGAGTTGTTGTGTAGCTATGTTGTAGGGTGTAAAAGAAAAGAAAAAAATTAAATACTCCTTGTGCCAATTTGAAATTGCCGTGAGTATTGAAGTACCAAAAGTTGAGGATTTAAATTGTTTAGTTCAAGATATAGTTAGTAGTGTAAGAGTGACATATCACTTTAATGAGTCACCAAAGGGATATGTCATGCTTTAGATAATTGTAGCATGATATTATTGACTAAGTAAATGAGAAGAATTTTGGTGAACTCCTTGTTGCATGAAAAATCGACGGCACTTGGAGAATCAAAGTAGAGATATTTTCATTCCTTTAATTGTTGAAGTGAAGGGTAGTAAATATTGTGTAAGTAGTGATGTAATAAAGTATGGTGAGTCACAATGTATGCCTTGAAATTTTGGGGTGGTGACCAGAGAAATAAGCAAAGGAATTAAGTGTGTAGTCCTTGTTCATTTTGCTTAAGTAATAGAATTTTTATCAAAACATACCACTCTCTTCCCAAAACTTCCAAAACTGTCGAAAGCTTTTGAGAGAAAAACAAATGTGTTCTTCATTTTTTTTACGCCAAAAGCTTGATCTAAAATCCTTGTGCACTTAATCGACACCGGTAAAGAGGTTAGGATTTGAACGAGCTTTAATCATACGTTAAGAATTTCGAATTCTAACCGTTAGATCTTATTATATATGTTTATGTTCTTAAGAAGAAAAATAGAATAGATTATGATGACCATGTTTGTTGTTCTTTAAATATGCTTAGTATGTAATTATAAGCATATGTAGTATGTTAAATCAAAGGCCCAAGCATGTTATGATTTTTCTCTAATGATCAAAAATTCTAAGGATTATTTTGATGATGGATTTATGTTATATATAAGCTAAGGAGTTCATAGTGAATATTTGAGAATTTTTAAACATCATATGCTATTAAATTGTTAATGGCCGAAAATGAATAAGAATGGTAAGTTGATGTAAAATGTTTATTTAAGTAATGTTATAGCATAATGTTGATCTAGAGCCTTGATTTAGTATCTTGTGAATTTACTAGATTTTTAAGAAAATATTTGGACATGTTCTTGAAAATTTTCGAGAACTATGATGCTTGGATTATAGATGATTTTGTTGTAGATGTTGAATATTATGGTGGATTATTGTTATAAATTGATGTTTAAGCCTTGTGGAATTTAATTAGAATTTTAGGAAAATTTTAGTAATTTTTGGAAAAAAAAATCGAGAACCATAAGTATAGGAAGGGTGATGCCCAATTTTCCTATAGCTAATGTTAATACATATTAGTGATACTATGATAATATAGTACACTATATGAATTTAGAAGAATTTTTGGAAGAAGAATGAAAATAAAAGCTTAAGGGCGAGAGCTTGAATAATAAATTAAGGATCTTAAATCCTTAATATCAAGAAAAATAATACATTATATGTCTAGAAATTATTTTAGACATATTAAGAATTTATGAAATTTTATAAACATAGAATACTATGTTTATGACGAAACGTTATATTAAATAACGTTAGAAATGAAAAATAATATTTAATGAATAAGTTAATTAATATTTAAGAAAAATATTAATGAAGTTTATCGATTTGCGTGAAAAATCGAGAATTAGGGCTTTATGAAAAAAATCGATTGAAAATCGATTTATATGGAAATTAGATATTAAATATATGAATTATTAAAGTATTAATAAAGAAAAGTCAAAATTGTTGACTTTCGAAATTAACGTATGAAATCGTTCGATAAATTACGCTAATACGTGTAAATCGTATTAAGTTTATAAGAAAATCTCATTGGTGAGAAAAGATTTCATAATTGAAATCTTTATATCGAAAAACGTTAGAATACGTTGAACGTTTAACCTAAAAGGTTAAAATGAAATAGTTGAACATATCTCGTCTCTATCGAAGTACGAGAAATGGTTAGTTAAGATACGAGATTGGACGACGTATTGAATTCGTTAAGGAATTCAAATTATATTAGTATAAGTTATCAAAGTTTATTTTTAAACTTTGAAAATCTCGAAAAACGTGACAGACATACTAAAATCGTTTTTACGTAAAGGTGAGATGCGGATGCGATCGTTGACATAGAAGGAAAACGAATTTAGAAAGCTTACGTACCAGGTGGGCTTCTTTTCTTATCCTCAAGGATAAAATGCTCTATTTATGATGCTTTCTTCGAAATGAAAAGTAATTATTTATGATACTCTCTTTTGAGAAATGATTATGAAATGATGATGAAATTACACCTTGAAATATTTATGTTTTATGTATGTATCCTATCCATGAATGAATGAATGATGAATGTTGTTGGGTCGCTCCCAACTTATGAATGAAATCGATATCGGATCCTATGCCCAAGGCTTATACAGCTAGGATTAACGTGTACCTAATGGTGATTGTGTCTTGTAAGGACAATTCACGGCGGTCGCACGACGTGGGGAGGCCTCGCTTCTGGCGTAATGATAATGTTATGATGAAATGAAGGGATATAGATCATACATACAAGGAAAATGCAGCCAGTGACGTTTATGAAAATGATGAAAATGTTTAGTAAGTCAAGAGCCTTTTAAATAAAACCCTCGTATGCTTACCATAATGGGCGATGTAATTTAAAGAATGTAAAATGTTTTGGCATAAGTCCACCGAGTGCATTATTTGTACTCGACCGCATATTGTTTTTAAATGTGCGATTGAGTGATGATGCGATGGAGCGATGTTGAGCAATAGGAATGTTGTCATTGAAAAGTTTATACCTTGATAGTACATCGTCATATGTACATATCACATGTTTTCATTGCAAGAACATAAGTTATGTAGTAAAGTCCAAAACATACTTGATATATGTATTCTTGTTTAATGTTAAATGGTCTCCGATTATTCATCCCTGTTTAGAGTAATAATCCCTGCTAAATCGTACTTAGAATTTAGGGGCCGTTACAGAGTGGTATCAGAGCGGTTCGCTCTTTGAACCCAAATTTTCCTTTGAGGTTAAGTCTAGATTGAGTCACTAGACTTCTAAAGGTTAGCTGACAATGCTCAACACTCCATCACATCAAGCTCAACCGAAATGAGGTAAATGCTTCCTTTTCAAAATTTTGAAATGAAAAGTCGAAAGAGAAAAAGGATCGAGATGATTTTTCCAAAAGAATGAAAGATGTGAAAGATGAATGATATGAAATAGAAGTTATGAATAATGTTGAGAATGGAAGTTATGCAAAGTGATCAAGTTAGAAATGAATGCTTATGATTGATAATGAGCATAAAGTGCCATCGATGAAATATTGAATTTGCAAAATTCAAGTATGGCATTCTTACAAGCAAGTATGTTATGAAATTGAACAAAATTTTCAAGTTTTCATAACCAAATTCGTTCAAATTTCAAGATTATGTATAATAAATGAATATGCTTGAAATGAATGTGAATGGCCAAAGTTGGAATGATGAATTCTTCGAAATTCAAAGAAATGTGCATGTATGAATGAACTAAGTTTTATTATTTGAAACTTTAGTTTCAAATCTCAAGATTATTATGACAAATGATGTGTCATCTCAAGAAAAACATAGACGATATAAGAAGCATGATCACGTATTGCGAAAGAATATAGAAGTACGAACTTCATTCCCTTATAAGAACAAAAGAACGACTTCGGCATGTGCGACTCGAATACGACTTCGGCATGTGCGACTCGATTACGACTTTGGCATGTGCGACTCGATTACGACTTTGGCATGTGCGACTCGATTCGACCTCGGCATATCGACCTCGATTTCGACTTCCACCGGCATGTGCGACTTGACCTCGGCATGTGCGACTTTGACCTCGGCATGTGTGACCTCGGTATGTGCGACTTCGACCTCGGCATGTGCGACCTCGACTTCGACCTCGGCATGTGCGACCTCGACTTCAACCTCGGCATGTGCGACTTCGACTTCGACCTCGACATGTGCGACTTCGACTTCCACCTCGGCATGTGCGACTTCGACCTCGGCATGTGCGACCTCAACTTCGACCTCGGCATGTGCGACCTCGACTTCGACCTCGGCATGTGCAACCTCAACTTCAATCTCGGCATGTGCGATCTCGACTTCCACTTTGGCATGTGCGACTGTCGACTTTGACTTTGGAAATTTATAACATCGGTTTTGGCATCGTCGACCTTGGTAGCCTGTACTATCTCGGCATCGGCAACGGCATGCACGACTTCGGTGTCGGCATCGCCAACGATCTCGGCGCGAGCGCGCGAATTTTTCCTACACTGCGCAATGATTTTGTCTTAACCCGTTCTCCTTCGTTTGAACTCCGATTTACGTATGGTTTTTGCCTACATACTTCTAATGCACTGTAATTTATTTCTTATGAAGGACCAAATCCCTGATTCCTACTCCAGAATTTACGAGAATAAGTTGAAGTTAGTTCTATGATTTGTATATAGTAAGAACGTTATAGTATGATAAGAATTTTAGAATGTTACTAAGAAAGTAAGATATCCATGTACAAGTAGAGCCATAGCGTACATGAGAACCTTTGTTGATGACCTATTACGAGTATATAAGGTTTCAAATTATATTCATTACCCAATTTACGTCATTGAGTTTAACTCTATGACCTAGTCCCATTGAGAAATCATTTGAATTTCTCTCTTCTTCAAGAAAATTTACAACCGTAAGTCTTATAAAGTATCCTTTGAAACCAAGCACGGTGTGGTGAGAAAATATTTGTGACGGGTCTGGCCAGCCCATATGACCAAAGAAATCTCGAGAGTCCTCATTCTGGTCTTCGGACCCTAGATCCCAATTATTCAATCCAAAGAAGATATAGATTCAATCATTAAAAGATGTTATTTTGATTTGTGAGACAAGTACCTCTTGTAAGTAGTCGTGATAATTTCTCCTCGATTCTTGAAACCATCAAGTATGATGAATGTTGACTTGCCTTGTCACCTAAGTACGAATTAGTAAAGCGATAAACATCAGATATGATATAGGTTGACATATTTCAGTCACCTAAAAGTTTCGGATCAGCAAAGTGCGAGACATCAGGAAATTGTGATGTAAAGAAAATCTCGATGAGACGAGATATTTTTCCCCATGATACGCATGGATGTGATGACCCTTGATGGGCTTTTCAAAGATTGATAACAGTGAAGTTATACCTTCATATGACTGTTATGATAATAAAGTTATGAATAAGATACTCTTTAGCATGGAATGCAAGAGTAAAAGTAAAGAAAAGTATATGATATTCGTGGGATATAATTTCCCCTCACCATGTCATAACGAGAGAGAGAATACAACTTATCTTTAAGATAATTGTTTGTCCCTAAACCCTCGTTAGTAGGTTGGACATGTTTAAAAGAATGAAGATGCATGCAAGATATTCTTTTCAAAGAATATATATATAAAGAAATGATAGCATCTCAGAAAATAGATCTCTCGCCTTATACCTCAATCAATGAGATTATGCTTGAGCATAATCGATTCCAAGTAATTGAGACTGGGCTAAACAAGCGATAATGAGATTGAGAGATCATAATCCTTGAGATTGTGTGAACGACTAGGATAGCCCTAGTATGTAAATCAAGTATGGAGAAAATATCTCCAAAGCCAGGACATGGTAATGAGATGTTTGGAAATTAAGTTATGGTGTACGAATGTACTACCTTACCAAGCTATATGACAATAATGACGGTTCTAACCCTGAATGTGGGAACCGAAGTATAACGAAAGTAATATTACTTTCAGATACCATGTTCAAGAAAAAGGGACAAAAGTCAAATAGCTGAAAAAACTATGAGCTATACAATTATAAGATAGCCCACGGCATGATATAAGCTTCAGAGAAATATGACTTCGATAAATAAGGATTTCCCTTGAAAAGAGTTAAAGTAAGGATATATGAGAAATATATTCCTAAGATAGATAAAGTGAAAAAGGAAGTTGAATTATTCATACTGGATTAGGAATGAATGATAGTGATAGAGACATGATGATCTCTACGATAAGATTTAATTATCGATATATCAATATCAAAGGATAGGTTGATGTAGACCTAACCACAAATGCTATTGGTAAAAACATAACGGTACCGATACCCGAAAAGGATACGGTGAATGAGGCAACAGAAGGCCATAGCAAGGGAACACAATGTCCCAATGGAAAGGACAATGACATATGAAATAGATGTTTACTTGAATAGACGGGAAAACCGTAGACCAAAGCCTATACTTCACACCGAAAACTAATCGAACAAAACCAAGAAGGCCTGATAGACACGATAGAACCTAATTCGGGATAAACGAATCAAGAAATGAAGATCTCTTCACCTATTTGAGAATATGGCCGTCGCAGGTGTTGCTCAAGCTTAGAATTGAACCTAGGATCGCCTAAGGTTCTATCCAATTATTTGAATCATTATATCTATGTGGAACATAGATATAATTCTAGAGACAAGAAGTTTCGGAGATGGCTGTCATTCACGTGATTAGTGACCTGGGCCTAGTCTCTTCGTTAGAAATTTTACGCAACAGGAAATTAGTACCCACTATTTGCTTATGCGAATAAATTTTATAGCGATATCTGTTGAAGGTGTAAACGAAAATGAGTAATAAGATAAGTGTAGTGAGTCGTGTTGTAAGTTGTTTAAAAGTTATAGATGTCTTAAAGTGTTTAATTCTTTAAGAGATCCTTCTTGTTTAAAATTCCCTTTATTGCTTTGATTTAAGTCTGGCTTATCTAGAAATATCTGTTTACAGATGGCAGGAAAAGGAAATAATACGGGTAAGAAGATAACCACAGGGCCTACAAGCTTAGAACTCACACAGCGACGCTCTTTTATTACAACCGGGCATGGATTTAGGGCAGTTTTGGAGGAATTTCTACACCTTTGGAGGGATGCTCGTAACTATGGGGTTACTGGATGAGGATGGTATCCAAAGGCTTATTTGTCGCTTGCCAACAGATCGACAAAAGTTTGCAAAAGAAGTATCAAGAGAATATCTTACGCATGTAGAAAATTCCAAGACTTGGGCGGACTTACCGTGATTTGTCGACCGACTCGAGCATACATATAATGCGTATGAAGCGCACCTACTAGCACTTGTCACGGTCCCGACAAGTTACCCAAGATGGTACAAAGAAATGGTTGTACCACGATGTTCCAACGCCGCCCACGTCCCGTGCCGCAAATTATACACGAAAGGGATGAGAATGGCCAAGGGCGAGGATCTTACCGCCTCACGGACTAGGAGAATTACCACTACCGACTCAACCATACTTCACGATAAAAGCAATACAAACCTCTAGTGCGGAAGAAGAAGCAGGGAGCAATGTGACCCCGGCTCAGGAAAGAGATGGACCATCGGAGATGAGAAACAACGTGCCTTAAAAAGGTAAATTTCAAATGAGGAGTACGATTCGACGAAGGTCACTCGAGACGTAGAATCTATGATAACATGAGACTTATATGTAGATAATGGTTTATGTTGAAAATGGTGTGGTTAGAATATGTAATAAGCGTAGTTTGGAAAATTTTGTCAATATGTTGAAAAGGTGTCAAAATTTTGGATGTAAAAGGACTGACACCTTGTAATCGATCGGCTCGATAGACCGACCCTCGTAATTAATATATGAAAAGTCCTCACTGAGGCATTTTGATGAAATATATTATATGGTTTTTGAAGAACAGTATCTGATGGACGAAAACGAATTGTTCCGAATAAGATATGGTTACTATGAGGTTATAGTTATGCCATTCGGACTAACAAATACACCAGCCCTGATCATGAACCTCAAAAATCGAGTGTTCCACACATACTTAGACAATTTTGTCTTAACCTTTATGAATAATGTTCTTATCCATATGAAGTGCGAGAAAGAACATAAAGAACGTCGAAGGATTGTCTTACGAATTTTAAGAGTGGGCAAATTTTGCCAAGTATAGTATTGTGAATTTCGGCTTAAAGAAATATTCCTCAGGCACATAGTGTCTTTAGAAGGAATCAAAGTAGATCGGGCTAAGGATAAAGCAATTAAGAATGAAAGTCGTCAATGACCTAAAATGAGATCAGGAATCTCTTAGATTAATTGCCTACTATCAAAGATCCATTGAGAACTCTCTAAAGTAGAGGCCAATACCATAGCTACCCAAAAAGGAATCAAATTTACATGGATTAATTAATGTAAAGCTATGTATTAATATGAGAAAGAAAATAGCTTACGATCACAATGACTTAGGCCACATGAATAGAACTTTCCAACTCACGACTTGAAATAGTAACAATAGTATAAATACGAAATCTGAGACATCACTCCTATGACAATAAGTTAAGAATTCTTCACAAATTACAAAAGTGCAGATTAATTCTTCAAGCAAGGAGACTTGAATACGGGATAGGAAAGACGGCTCGAATCGAGAAAAGATTACAATTGTGATATAAAAGATCACCTAAGAAAGGTTAATGTAGAATTTAATGCCCTAAGTTATAAAATTCAGTCTAAATTATGGTATGTCCTTATAGTAAAGGAAAACTCATTGGAGAGTTTAAGAAAATGAGAACAGAAATAGTCGGGCAATCAGGGACGAACGTAAGTTGTTTTCTCACACTCAAGGTGACATATAACGAAAAGAGAAAGGATGAAAATGAGAATAAAATACGAATTAAGATAAGGAATGAAGAGTTGAAGGATTTTAAGGAGCGCTGGACAATGTCATATTGTCTAAGGAAGGATTATATATATATTTCAAGCAATAATAAGCTCAGAAATGAAATCATGAATGAAGCTCATGACCCTTCTCATACCGCCCAACCAGGCATCATTAAGATATATTATGATTTATGAGAAAAGTTAAATAGTAAGGGGTAAAATGAGATATAACCATATTGTCGAGCAGTGTCTCGGATATCAATAAATGAAGGCATTGTGTCGATGGCCTTATAAGAGGTTATAATCTCTAGAGCTACACGAATGAAAATGGAATGACATAGCAATGGATTTTATGACGGGTTTTGCCAAAGTCATAAAGAAGTCGCACTACTATATGGGTAGTAGTGGATTGACTCACCAAATATGTTCATCTCTGCCTATTCAGATGACTCATAGATCTGATAAGTTAGCTTAGTCGTACATAAAGGGAATCGTAAAATCTACGGGGATACCAAACCTATCACTTGGATAGAGATTCCAAGTTTACCCCTAAATTTTGAACTAGCTCACCGTAAAAGAGTTAGACACGAGATTGAGCCTTAACATAGATGTCCACTCACGGACAGATGGACGATAAAGAGGATAATATGGACGTTTAAGCATACGATAGAACATTAATGTTAAATCAAGGTACAAGTGGGAACGTATTGTACCACTTGTTAAGTTAACATACGACCATAGCTGTCAAGCAACGATCAATATAGCCTTATGAGGCATTATGCGGAAAGAATATCGATCACCACTTTATTGTATTAAAGTAGGTGAGGAAGATATAAGGTCCCGACAATGCAAATGAAATGATTAAGATATCTCGCCAAATGAGGCAAAGAATAAGAGGCTCGTGACGTACAAAAGTCTTACCGACTGGCGTGAGATCCGAATCGCATTTTTAAATGCGAAATAAAGTTTTTTAAGATTTCTCCATCGAGGAAAATTATAAAGTTCAGATACAAGAATGTAGAGATCACGTTTTATAGGACCTTACGAGCTCCTAATAATGATAGGCCTAGTAGCCTATAGATTGGTACTTCCACCAAATTGGGGAATGTACGTAATGTTTTCCACGTGTCACAGTTAAGGAAGTATGAATATGACCCAAATCATGTGATCCGCCATGGTGACGTGATCCTTAACTCGAATATGAGTTGTGATGAAAATCTACGACTATTTAATCGTAAGATTCGATGATTAAGAATCAAGTTTGGGTCTTTAATGAAAGTCCAGTGGAGAAACCATGTACAAAAAGGAGTCACGTGGAAAGATTTAAGATGTCATGATGTTAAGATGCCCCATACTTTTTGAGGTATGCAAATTTCGGGACGAAATTTCTTTTAAGGGGGGTAGAATGTAATATCCCGGAGAATTAAAAGCCTAATTACGATATTTAAATTCGTAAATTAGGATTTCACCGAAATAAATGAATTAGTAATTTATCGAATAATGATTTCGATTAATTATGAAGCAATGAATTCCTATTTTATATTCACTAAGAATTGTGAATTGAGGAAAAGAACTTTATAAAGTATTTCTACAGATTATTTTAACGTCGATCGAGTATCGATAGTTAAAATTTAAGAAAATTTTCTAAGCAACGAAGCTTAGAATTTAATTCCATTATTAATGGAATAATTTAATAAAGTGATTACGAATTTATTACGACCTTTTTGAGATGAGTCGATAATTAACGTTTGAGACGCTTCAAACGTTAACGCTTAGAGATGAATAGAAAATGAGTTTAATGATCAAGGAATTATAGTATTTAAATTCCTATGATTATTATATGTAATTAGAGTATTATTTAGCATTAAGATAATGCAAGGATATTAAGGATTAATTATTGGACAAGTTTAGAATTTTAGAAAACCCTAATTCGAAAATTGGGGTTTTCACACATGAAATGATTTTAATAATTTTTCCTATGATATAAGTTATCATCTAGGACATATATTATGTTACATAACTATAAATTGCAAGGAAAATAAATGCTTAGCATTTTCATCATGAAAATGCCGTGTGTTGTGTTACAAAACAAAGGAATTGAAAAAAAATGTGATCATTTACCATGTTACGTGAATATGTGTAGTGGTATATGTAATAGTGAGATTTTAGCACACAAACCAAGTATAATTAATGGGGAATCAATTAAAGGTGTGTTGATTTGTAAAGTGCGTGAATGTGGACTTTTGAGGTAAAGAAATTTAGAACTCTTGGTGATGTCTTGCATGAGTTGTTGTGTAGCTATGTTGTAGGGTGTAAAAGAAAAAATTAAATACTCCTTGTGCCAATTTGAAATTGCCGTGAGTATTGAAGTACCAAAAGTTGAGGATTTAAATTGTTTAGTTCAAGATATAGTTAATAGTGTAAGAGTGACAAATCACTTTAATGAGTCACCAGGGATATGTCATGCTTTAGATAATTGTAGCATGATATTATTGACTAAGTAAATGAGAAGAATTTTGGTGAACTCCTTGTTGCATGAAAAATCGACGCACTTGGAGAATCAAAGTAGATATTTTCATTCCTTTAATTGTTGAGTGAAGGGTAGTAAATATTTTGTAAGTAGTGATGTAATAAAGTATGGTGAGTCACAATGTATGGCTTGAAATTTTGGGGTGGTGACCGAGAGAAATAAGCAAAGGAATTAAGTGTGTAGTCCTTGTTCATTTTGCTTAAGTAATAGAATTTTTATCAAAACATACCACTCTTTCCCAAAACTTCCAACATCGCCGAAAGCTTTTGAGAGAAAACAAATGTGTTCTTCATTTTTTACGCCAAAAGCTTGATCTAAAATCCTTGTGCACTTAATCGACACGGTAAAGAGGTTAGGATTTGAACGAGCTTTAATCATACGCTAAGAATTTGAATTCTAACCGTTAGATCTTATTATATATGCTATGTTCTTAAGAAGAAAATAGAATAGATTATGATGACATGTTTGTTGTTCTTTAAATATGCTTAGTATGTAATTATAAGCATATGTAGTATGTTAAATCAAAGGCCCAAGCATGTTATGATTTTCTCTAATGATCGAAAATTCTAAGGATTATTTTGATGATGGATTTATGTTATATATAAGCTAAGGAGTTCATAGTGAATATTTGAGAATTTTTAAACATCATATGCTATTAAATTGTTAATGGCGAAAATGAATAAGAATGGTAAGTTGATGTAAAATGTTTATTTAAGTAATGTTATAGCATAATGTCGATCTAGAGCCTTGATTTAGTATCTTGTGAATTTACTAGATTTTAAGAAAATATTTGGACATGTTCTTGAAAATTTTAAAGAACTATGATGCTTGGATTATAGATGATTTTGTTGTAGATGTTGAATATTATGGTGGATTATTGTTATAAATTGATGTTTAAGCCTTGTGGAATTTAATTAGAATTTTAGGAAAATTTTAGTAATTTTGGAAAAAATCGAGAACCATAAGTATAGGAAGGGTAATGCCCAATTTTCCTATAGCTAATGTTAATACATATTAGTGATACTATGATAATATAGTACACTATATGAATTTAGAAGAATTTTGGAAGAAGAATGAAAATAAAGCAAGGTAGAGCTTGAATAATAAATTAAGGATCTTAAATCCTTAATATCAAGAAAATAATACATTATATGTCTAGAAATTATTTTAGACATATTAAGAATTTATGAAATTTTATAAACATAGAATACTATGTTTATGACGAAACGTTATATTAAATAACGTTAGAAATGAAAATAATATTTAATGAATAAGTTAATTAATTTTAAGAAAATATTAATGAAGTTTATCGATTTGCGTAAAAATCGAGAATTAGGGCTTTATGAAAGAAATCGATTGAAAATCGATTTATATGGAAATTAGATATTAAATATATGAATTATTAAAGTATTAATAAAGAAAAGTCAAAATTGTTGACTTTCGAAATTAACGTATGAAATACGTTCGATAAATACGCTAATACGTGTAAACCGTATTAAGTTTATAAGAAAATCTCATTGGTGAGAAAAGATTTCATAATTGAAATCTTTATATCGAAAAACGTTAGAATACGTTGAACGTTTAACCTAAAAGGTTAAAATGAAATAGTTGAACATATCTCGCCTCTATCAAGCACGAAATGGTTAGTTAAGATACGAGATTGATTTACGTGTTGAATTCGTTAAGGAATTCAAATTTTATTAGTATAAGTTATCAAAGTTTATTTTAAACTTTGAAAATCTCGAAAACGTGATGCAGACATACTAAAATCGTTTTTACGTAAAGGTGAGATCGGATGCGATCGCCGACATAGAAGGAAAGCGAATTTAGAAAGCTTACGCACCGGTGGGCTTCTTTTCTTATCCTCAAGGATAAAATGCTCTATTTATGATGCTTTCTTGAAATGAAAAGTAATTATTTATGATACTCTTTTTGAGAAATGATTATGAAATGATGATGAAATTACCGCCCAAAATATTTATGTTTTATGTATGTATCCTATCCATGAATGAATGAATGATGAATGTTGTTGGGTCGCCCCAACTTATGAATGAAATCGATATCGGATCCTATGCCGGACGGCTTATACCGCTAGATTAACGTGTACCTAATGGTGACCGTGTCTCGTAAGGACAATTCACGGCGGTCACAAATGACGTGGAGGAGGCCTCGCTACGGGCGTAATGATAATGTTATGATGAAATAAAGGGATATGGATCATACATAAAGGAAAATGCCCGGCGGTGAACGCTTATGAAAATGATGAAAATGTTTAGTAAGCACAAGCGCTTTTAAATAAAACCCTCATGTCTTACCATAATGCGACAGTGTAATTTAAAGAATGTAAAATGTTTTTGGCATAAGTCCACTGAGTGCATTATTTGTACTCAGCCCTGCATATTAGTTTTTAAATGTGCAGATTGAGCTGGTGATGCGATGGAGCAGTGTTGAGCAATTGGAATGTTGTCGCTGAAAAGTTTATACCTTGATAGTACATCGTCATATGTACATATCACATGTTTTCCGCTGCAAGAAAATAAGTTATGTAGTAAAGTCCAAAAACATACTTGATATATGTATTACAGTTTAATGTTAAATGGTCTCCACGATTATTCATCCCCGCTTAGAGTAATAATCCCCGCTAAATCGTACTTAGGATTTAGGAGTTCTGAAGAAGACCGTGTTTTGAGAAACTTGGTGCGTGTTTGAGAAACTTGGTGTTGCGAGACGAAGCTTGTACTGTGTTCGAGGAAATTTGGTATTGCGCGTGAGAAGCTTGTGTCAGGTTTGAGAAACTTGGCGCGTAGCGTGAGTGGCTACGAAAAGAAATCCAGGTCCGTGAGAAAACTTGGTTCGCGGCGTGTGTTGCTGCGAGAGAGAAAAATCCAGGTACATGAGGTAGCTTGGTTCGTGGCGTGAAATTGCTGCGAGAGTTAGTCAGGTTCGAAGAAAGCCTGATCGCGTTGAGTGGCGCGAGAGAAAGAAGCTTGTGCCAGGTGTGGTGAAACTTGGTGTGCGGAAAGCTTTGTTCGTAGCGTGAGTTGCTGCGAGAGAGGATCAGGTGCGGAAAAAGCATGATCGCATTGAGTTGCGCATGAGAGAAGCTTGTGCGGCCGGAGGTAAAACTTGGCGTGCGAGAAGCTTGGGCCAAGTTCGAAATACTTGGCATGTGAAAACCCGTGTTCAAGATTTGTGAAGAATTTTGTCGCGTTGTGTGGACGTGGCCGGATGTGGCTAAAAGTTGGTGGGCAACTTTGTTCGCTATGTGAGTGTTGCGAACATGTAATCGGATGATTCCGATGCTTGGTTTGGAAGTGTCGCCAGAGGAGAGCCAAATCAAGATAGCGAGTTCGGTGGTGAAGCCAATCCAAGTCAAAGCCAATGTTGAGATACAAGTTGGCACATTAAAAGGACTGATCTTGGTCCAGCAGTTGAAGAAGGGAGTGCTATGTGAAGCATCGAGTTCCCTTGCTGCAATGACTCGTGTGGAGTCAATGACTTGTGTGGAGTCAATAGATGTGGGTGATCTCGCCGACATTAACCCTATTGATCGTAACCTCGTGGTTCAGGTGAACGAAAAGGGAGCGCAAGCTAAGAAGGAGACTACCCAAAGAACGACGGCGTCGTCGGAGCTTTGGTGGGTGGTTTGTTACACCCTTAAAGCTTGGCGCCGAGATATGCCGGCAGCGTATATCTCGCACGATGGGGTCGAGTCATCTGGGTCCAAGGTGATTCGACGTGTTCGTGAGACGGACACGAGACTTGGTCGATGAAAAGGAAGGCATCGGGCCAAGGATGTGCGGCATGCATCGGATGAGCCGAGCAAGCACATCAATGAGCAAGGCTGTGCGGAGCGTGCCAATGAGAACGAGTGTTAGTTCGTCGGGCTAGCGTGCCGGGTGATTCCGGGTGCTGGGCGCCGAGTGCCACACGTCGGGCGCGAGTGTTGGCTCGTCGGGCGAGCGTGCCGGGTGATGCCGGGCGCTGACGCCGAGTGCCACACGTCGGGCCAAGACGTGCGCCGAGCAAGAGATGGCCGAGACGTATGCGTACGTCGAATGCGAGCAAGCGCCGAGACGGGTGATGCCGAGGCGTGCGAGCAAGAGTGCACGGGCGATGAGCGCCCCGCGCTAACATGTCCGAGCAATGCCAAGCAAGACATGCGAGCGAGAAATGCAAGACGCCGAGCGAGTGTCGAGCAATGCCGAAGCCGAGTGATGCCGAGGCCGAGCGCCGAGCAATGCCGAGTGCCGAGCAATGCCGAGTCTTGCCGTGCGTCGCGGTGTCGCGAACCAGGGTGGCCGAGCGGAGTGGTTGACCTTCGGGCGGTTGAGTCCGAGAATTGCGGACGTGTGCGGTGGTGCCGCACACTTCCGAGACGTGTTCAGCGGTTCAAGCGAGAATGCGAGACATGGGCGGTTATGCGATAACCACCCCATGATGCGAGAAATCGTGGATGAGGCCACGCCGGCTATGGGGCGAATCAAATCGTGGATGAGTGCCACGTTGGCTATGTGGGCGAATCGGTTGGATTTCCTAAGTGTTGGGGATGTCCAACACCTATAGATAGCATTTTGGCCTAGACTCAACTTGGTTGGGTGAGTGTTTTGTACTTAGCCTATGAGAGGTGATCCTTTGTATGAAATTGTGAATAATATAAAGGTTGGGAGTGAGTTATCCCGTAATTTGTGTGTGCTTTACATTCGGCAACCCCGCCATCAATATACACGAGTGAAGTGAGATTGTGGGCGTAAGAGAAGGCTGGTCGACTTGTGAGTGGGTCGACGCCGCACAAGGCGAAAATTTCTACGTGACGAAAACCTTGTGACACTTACCATGATGTGGCAGTGTAATCTACAAATGATAAAATGTTTTTGGCATGAGTGCACTGAGTGCATTCTTGTACTCAGCCCTGCATGTTTGTTTCTAAATGTGCAGGTTGAGCAGATGATGGATGGAGCAGTGTTGAGCAATAGGAATGTTGTCGCTGAAATGTTTATACCTTGATAGTACATCGTCATATGTACATATCATATGTTTTCCGCTGCAAGAACCCTAAATTATGTAATATAGTCCAAAAACATAAATGACATATGTATTACGTTTATTGTTTAAAAGAGTCTCCTCAGTATTTTTATACTGCTTAGAGTTATAGTCCTGTTAATCCGCACTTAGGATTTAGGGCTGTGACTGAGTGGTATCAAAGCGGTTCGCTCTTGAACCTAAAATCTCCTTTAGGGTTAAGTCTAGATTGAGTCATTAGACTCTTAGATACCATACATATATAAGAGTAAAAATTCGTGCATGTGTGTGAGGTGTGTAAGTAGAGTGTGTGTGGTGTCAATTGTGCATGGCATAGGGTGACATTTGTAATACATGAAGACACCCCCAAACACTTGTCACCCCTAAGCAACCACCCCACCTCTCTACCACCACACAACCCCCCCAAATTCAGATTTCAGTCGTCCCCTTCCTCCTCTCCTCTCCTCACTCCATCTCCTACAATGGAGACCCTTTTTCACCATAGCTAAACTGAAAACTGGAAGTTGCTGCACGAACAGTAGATTATGGAATTTATTTGACTAAGTTACAGTGATCAGATGAAGGTTCAATTTAAGTATGTTTATAGTAAGCATGAATAGTATACATGTATAAAATTACAAGTCGATCTGATGTGTTTTACTATTTTATTTATATTTTTCAAAACCACTGCACAAAACTGTGAAATTTGCCATGTTCATCACCCAAAGTTCATAATCTTTGTTCCGAGTTTGGCTAATGTTAAAACTCTAAAATTTGGCATAAGAATAATTCAGCATGTCTAGAAGATGTATGTAAATTTTCAGAATTTTCTAAAATTGTTTACTATTTATTCCAGATTTTACAAGCTAACTGCACAAAACTGTCACTGTAGCGATAGCTTGTGGTAAAATATTTTTATCTTCCAATCTATTGTGAATCATTGAGTGAGGCTTTTTCTGGATTATACTAGACTTAAGTGACTTTTCAATATGATTGGTTAGATTCCTAGATTCCTTATAATGAACTCACGGTGAATTTGTGAAGTTGATACATTACAGTAAGCTTTTTTGGACAAACTGCCTTAGTGAATTTTTCCATGTAATAGGTTGTTCGAGTATGACTTTTACGTGAGATGTTCAAGCCGTTTGTAGTCCGATTTGGACTTGGGTTTCTTCATTAGAAATGTTCCTCACCATGTCTAGTTATGATCTGGAAAGTTTGATCCCAAACCAAGTTTTATAGATATTCCTTTCATCGACCCAAAGTCACCTACTGGAAACTGTCCATTTCCAACTAGTCAACTTTGGGCTTATGTATTTCTCGATGCGTCAGATATTTTCCAGTATGGTCTTCATGAAATATGTAGTTCTTGTTACAAGGTTTCGAAATTGGTAGCCTGCAGCCATTTTGGCATTGTGAGTCAAAGTTACGAGCCTCAAAAACCCCTCGTCATTAAGCTAAAACTGAAAATTCAAAAGTTTTCTAAAGTATAGAAGTCAGTTTGAGTTGCCCACTTTGAGACCATATATCTCCAAAACCACGACTCTTTTGGATTTAATTACTTAGAACTTGTAGTACATGTTTAGAGGTTTCAGAATGTATCTTTGTGCGACCATACGATTCTGAATCGAGAGTTATGAATCGTCAAAGCACGTCACTGGGGTGTTTCAAACTGCTTTGCTGAAATTAAACACTTGAAAATTTGACTAAGTGTTGGAACTCCCTAGGTGAATTATGCCTTATGTGAATAAGGTGATGATCGATTGTTATATGGATGATATTAATACATATTAATGACCATAAGTGTATAATAATACACTATATGAATTTAGAAAGAATTTTGGAAATCATTTGGTAATTTTAAGAATTTCCGAGAGCATTAAAGGAATTATAAGGATTTTAAATCCTTTCTAATTAAGAGTAATAATATATTATATGTCTAAATATTATTTTGGACATATTTGGGATTTATAAAATTTTATAAACGTAGATCACTATGTTTATAACGAAACGTTATATTTAATAACGTTATAATCAATAATAAGGATTTATGGATAAATGGATTAATATTTAAGAAAAATATCAATAAAGTTCATCGATTTACGTGACAAATCGAGAATTAAGACTTTACAAAAAGAAATCGATTGGAAATCGATTTATAACATGAATTAGTAAGAAATTACAATTGAAAGTCAAAATTGTTGACTTTTAAAGTCAACGTCTGAATATCGCTCGATAAATACGCTAATCTGCGTAAGGCGCGTACTAATTAGGTAAGAAACCTCATTAGTAAGAAAAGATTTCATAATTGAAATCTTTATATCGAGAAACGATAAATACATCGAACGCTTAAACCGTAAAGGTTAAAGCGACACGGTTTAACGTGTCTCGAAGAACGAGAACTAGTCAATTAAAATACGAATTGAGAAGTGATCGAATTCATTAAGGAATTCAGTTTATATCGATATAGAATATCGAAGTTTATTCTCGACTTTGAGAGTCTCGAAACATGAACGACGTGCTAAAACATCGCTTTTACGTAAAGATGTGACGCCGACGCCGACGGCCGGACGCCGACGAATACTCAAGTTTAAGACGAACAATAGTCCAGGTGGGCTTTACTCTACTCAAAAATGAAATGCTATTGAAATGTTTATTTACGATGCTTATTTCAACTGTTGATAAAATGTTTACAAAATTACCTGCCAAAAATGTTTACGTTTTGTGCATGTATCCTATCCGGAATGAATGATATGAATGTGTTGGGTTGATCCCAACTTATGAATGAAATCGATATTGGATCCTATGCTGGAAGGACAATACCTGGCTAGGATTAACGTCTGGCTAGGATTAACGTGTACACTAAGGTGACTGTGTGCTGTAAGGACAATTCACGGCCGATCACGGGGTCGTAGAGGGAGGCCTCCCTCACGACTTTCGACTATGATGATATGATGAAATGATGTTAAGGGATATGGATCATACACACCAGAAAAATACCTGGCCAGGCGATGATTTTGAGAAATGATGAAAATATTTTAGTAAGCACAAGGCATTTCAACTAAAACCCCTTGTGTCTTACCATGATGTGGCAGTATAATCTACAAATGATAAAATGTTTTTGCATGAGTCCACCGAGCATTCTTGTACTCACCACCGCATGTTTGTTTCTAAATATGCGGTTGAGCGAATGATGGATGGAGCAAGTGTTGAGCAATAGGAATGTGGTCATTGAAATGTTTATACCTTGATAGTACATCGTCATATGTACATATCACATGTTTTCCGCCGCAAGAACCCCAAATTATTACGATTGTTAAAAGAGTCCCTCCCTGCTTATAGTTATAGTCCTGTTACCAACCCCACTCCCGACCAACCCGGAGGCGACTAATACTAGGAGTAGTATTTTAGGGTTACATGGGTAAAATAAAGATGCATAAAATAACTAACATCTTGAGCGAAATATGAGGTGATGTCATAATGTTTTTGAAAAGGTTTAGGCCATCGGACCCCAAAACTTGGCACGATCCGATGGACCTCGATGGTTTGTAAACATAAAGCATAAATAAAGGAGTTCGAGTATAGCGGCGGAAAGTGTGTGAATACATATATGACGATATGCATTGAAGTATAACCCACAAATTCAAGTAAATCGGTCGAGGACCTTTGGACTCCTCAACACATCCCCATCATCACCATCGAGCTCAACCTTCTCATTTAAAAACAAACATGCGGGGCTAAGTACAAGAAATTGCACTCGGTGGACTCATGCCGAAAACATTTGATAATATTTGGATTCTGTTGCCAATATCGAGTAAGTCGCGAGGTTTTAGTTAAAATGCCTTGTCTTACCAAATCATTTTCGGTTAAAAAACATAGCTGGCGGGGCATTTTCTTGGTGTGTATGGTCCGTATCTCATAGTCACAATACATAATAATAAATAAATAAGCGTCGAGAGGAGGCCTCCCGTCTGACGCCGTGACCGGCCGTAATCCGTCTGACACACGGTCGCTCTCTGCAAGCATATGTTAACACGGTATAGTTCCAACCTTCACGCCAATCCTAGCGGGGCATTTATCATCCGCACGGGACCCGACATTAAAAGGTTGGGTGCTACCACAACAATTGATATAATAGTTCCAACCATCTCCATAGCCCTACCCGGGCATAACAGATAGGATCCATACACAAAGCGGAATATTTTGGCGGTAATGCGGTAAAACATTTGTTAAGCAGGTTGTAGGATAAGTCTTGTAAGTAAATTCATTTGAAATAACGATGAAGTTACGTTTTAGTGGGGTGAAAAGGCCCACATTTAAAAGATAGGAAGCCCACTGGACTATGGTTCGTTGTAAAAGTCTGAGTTGGATTCGTTCGTCAAAATCCCGTCATTGCGTTTGCGTCCACGCTTTCTGGCGAGGCTTTAGTCGTCGCTCAAGTCTCTCGAGACTTTCAAAGCTATGATAAACTTGATATTTCTTATCGATGTGGACTGAATTCATTAGTGAATTGATACGTCTCTAACACGTATCGATTGACTTGTTCTCGTTCGCCGAGATCGTTCGGCGTATAAATGCGTTTTCGATATATGGATTTCATTTGTGAAATCTTTTCTTACTAATGAGTATCATACTCAATTAGTATATCTTCACGCGTCTTGACGTATTTATAAGCGTATAATTGTGCGTTTGACTTGAAAAGTCAACGAAGTCGACAACGTCGACAAAGTCAACGATTTTGACTTTTAAAATAGTAACTTCTTACTATTTTGTTTTATAAATCGAATTTGATCGATTTGAAAACGTAAAGTCCTATTTTTCGATTTATCTCGTAAATCGAGGACTTATAAATATTTTCGCATTAAATAAACCTTTTTATAAATAAAATGCGTATTTTGGTTTTTAAAACGTTATAAAATGAACGTTTGTCTCAAACATAGCAATCTATGTTTATAAAATTTTGTAAAATTTAAAAACTGTCCAGAATATTAATTTAGCAAATATTTCATTAATAAACTGTTTTAAAAGGATTTAAAATCCTTATTAATTATCAAAAACTTCGATAATTAATTTAAAAATGTCAAATGACCTTTGAAAAATTTTCTAAATTAATATAGTGCATTATTATACACTATGGTCCAGAATATGAATTTATAAAATTCATATGATATTATTGCTATTTATTTATATATATACATATATATGTTTACGGTAATTCAATAAATAGGAATAATTATCCAAAATTCCCAAAATTGATATATACTTAGTATAATATCCCAACATCAATATACATCACCAATATAACCTATAGTTCACCATAACCATTCATTTAAGAATATATAGCAATTATTCACGGTAATACTTGATAATTGCGAATAATTAACAAATAATTTCTAAAATTCTAAATAAATTCCAACATCATTAAACATTATATTATAACATTGTAACATCATAACATCAACCAAAACATTTGAATCATCACCATATGGAGCTCAATAGCTCTCGGCTTTTGGATTCAAAATGTTATTTGATTTTCAAAATTCGAATAATTATATACTATGTTTATACACTATAGTATAGTAATATAACATCATAATATTTATCAAAACTAATTAAATCATCACCTTCAAGAGCAACAAGCTCACGACTTATTTGATTTAAAATAGTATTTGATTTCCAAAAATTCTAATTAATTCACACAATGCATAAATAATATACTAAAGTATTAAAACACCATTGCATGTTCAAAAATAAAATCATACATCAACCTATGAAATTATAAAGCTCACGGTAATTTTATAAAAAAATAGCAATTGGTTTTCAAAATTCTAATTAAATCATAGAACATATAACCAAGGTTCTAAAGCACTAATATGTTATTACAAGCTTGAAATAAAATTTATACACTAAGGTATGTTCATATATAAGCTCACGGTTTCCATAGAAATTTGGCTAGGGTTTTCCTAAAATTTTAAATAACATACCATAGTCTTAAATCATAACATAGATCATATATTCATCATAAAAATGATTAAAACATGCTCGGTCACTACCATTTCATTTTAACCATTTTGAAAATTATAACAAATATATCCTATAGTTTGAAAATAATATATATAGGCGAGATGCATTCATATTTTCATATACACATAACCTATGTTCATCTAAACATATTCACATGTATTTTTGTAATTAAAATCATCAAGAACATACATATAAACAAAGGCTCATGCTCAAGAATATTTAACACATACATAGATGCATATATAAAATTTTCGAAACACACATATACATACATGAAACTGCTCGATTTTTTTTGAATAAAAGGAGGATGAAATCGGTGCTATAGTCTAGTGTTTTACCTTGAGAATGGTATAATATCACAAGAATATGATATGGTATTAGACTTGATGAAGGAATGAGAAGAAGGGGAAGAAGCAAGGCTCTCGAATTTTTCTGAAAATGGGGAGGGGCTGTTCGAAATTTTCAGAGGTGAAATGGGAGAGATGGAGAGGATTTTGGTGTTCAAAAATTGTTGGGAGAGAGTATAATGAGAGTGGGGTGAATGGGAAGAGTCCCTCCTATACCTATCTCTCTCACTCTCTCGATTTTGGCCAAGAATTGGCACAAAATCTGCAGCTCATTGATGAGTATTAGTGTGATGATTAGGCTAGATAAAAAGGTAAGCCATGCATTGGGTAGAAAAAAAGGTGGAGTGCATGCTTGTTGAGGGTGATGATCGGTAGCATGGGGGTAGGTTTAGGGCTGATTTTATTTTTGTTACATGTTAATACTATATATTAATCATAGTATAGTTCATAGATATATAATACAATGATAAAATAATTAAATCATCACTTATGCATAATTTTGAAATTACAGACAATAATTGGGAAAAATAGGATTAAAAATATAAATTACACCTATTATTGATACTCATGTAATTTTCATCATATATATCATAATATATGATTTAAATATTAAATAATAGCATAGGATAAAATTATTACACATTTTATGCAATAAAACCCTAATTTGAAAATAGGGTTTCAATTTTATAAAAACTGAAACTATCGAGTTTTATGGTTCAAAACTGATTTTAATGCTTAATAATATCCATATATATCATATTATAAAGTTTAGATACCATAGGATAATTTAATGGTATCATTTCATGCCAAAAACCATAGTTTAGAAAACTAGGGTTTTCGAATTCCATTAGTTGGAATTATCGAGTTTTATAACTCAATTATTGATTTTAATAATCATTAATGCTGTAATTATATAAAATAATAATAGGAAATTAATTATTATAATTTCCCGAGCATTAAACTCATTTTTCAAAACGTCTCAGGCGTTAACGTTAACGTCTCAAAGCGTTCAAAATCGACTCATCTCAAAATGGTCGCATAAGTTCATACTTACTAAATAAATATATTCCTTTTAATAAAGGAATTAAGATGGAAATTAATTCCAAGCTTCCTTTGCTCGGAAAATTTCATGAAAAGGCGGCGTTCGATCTGCGTTTGGCGTTAAAATATATTGACGAATCATTTCGTAATATTTCAATCCTTCAATTCACAATCCTTAGTGAATTATAAAAGGAATTCGTTATAACGATATCGTATCGAAATCACAAGATTCGATGTCGTAAAAAGATAATATCTGGCAAAACCACAATTACGGGTTTAGAATACCGTAATCGTATATTCGTTTCTTTGGAATATTACATTCCACCCCTTCGAAAAAATTTAGTCCGAAATTTGTATACCTCTAGAAAAATAAATCGGGTATTTTCCCTCATCGCTTCTTCAAGCTCCCGTGGCTTCTTCTTGTCGTGGTGTCTCCACAACACTTTGACTAACGGAATCGACTTGTTCGTAGTTCTTTGAACTTTGTGGTCAAGTATGGCTGCGGGTTCTTCCTTATAGCTCATGTCTGGCTCGAGGATCACGTCGTCTTGATGAATCACGTGCTTTGGGTCGTGAACGTATTTTCGTAATTGTGAGACGTGAAAAACATTATGGACATTCCCTAGGTTTGGCGGAAGAGCCAACCTATATGCTACTGGACCTATCCTTTCTAGGATCTCATAAGGTCCTATAAAACGGGGTCTAAGCTTTCCTTTCAGGCCAAACCTGACAATCCCTCTCGATGGAGAGACCTTAAGAAATACTTTGTCTCCATCCTCAAGCGTAGCTCGGATCTCACGGCGTGTCGGTAAGATTTACGTCTGTCTGAGCCTCTTTTATTCTCGTCCTAATTTGTCGAGCGATCTCGATCATTTCGTTCACCGCATCGAGCCCTATGACTTTTCTCTCACGACTTCATCCCAATAAAGTGGTGATCTACACTTCTTGCCATCTGAGGCTTCGTATGGGGCCATGCCGATCGTCGCGATAGCTGTTGTTGTAAGCAAATTCATCGAGTAAAATATCTTCCCATTTTCACCTCGATCCAAAATTACGATTCTAAGCATATCTTCTAGCGTTTGGATCGTTCTCTCCATTGTCCATCGGTTTGTGGGTGGAATCTTTGTCTTGAAGTTTAATCTAGTACCAGTTCTCTCTGCAAGCTAATCCAAAATCGGATGTGAACTTGGAGTCTCGATCGGAGGTAATAGATTTTGGCACTCCATGTAGTCGTACAATTTCCTTAACGTCTGGTTTGGGCGACTTATCGGATCCATAAGTGCTTTGAATAGGTAGAAAGTGAGCACTTTTGGTAAGTCTATCCACAATTACCCATATGGCGGTGTTTCTCTTCTCGATTTGGGTAAGCTTGTAACGAAATCCATCGTTATATCGTCCCACTTCCATTCGAGGATTTCCAGCGGTTGTAACTTCCGTGGGGCGTTGGTGTAGAGCCTTCACTTGTTGACAAACAAGACGCGTTCTCTGAAAGAAGCTATGTCTCGTTTCATGCCTTCCCACCAAAATTTTTCCTTCAGGTCTTGGTACATCTTAGTACTGCCTGGGTGGGCGGTGTAGGGCGTATCGTGAGCCTCACTCATGATTTCGTTCTGGAGCTCCGCGTCGTCGAGAGCATATCCTACCTTGAAACAATAAGGCGTTATCCGGTGCCTCTTGGAAATTCTTGAATCCTTCAGACCTTAGTCTTTCTCGGATCTTTTCCAACTTTTCCTCCATCCTTTGTCTCTCGACAATTCTTTTTCTTAGATCAGATGTCAGTGTGAGTGTAGCGATACAGCTCACAATTGTCCTGGGTGGTTCAACCAGTTCAATCTTCATTCTACCAAACTCTTCAACGAGTTTTCCTCTTGTATAAAGAGACATCCTAACTCGGTATGGCTCTTACGACTCAAGGCGTCAGCTACTACATTAGCTTTGCCCGGGTGATAGTTAATACCACAGTCGTAATCTTTTACTAATTCTAGCCATCTTCTCTGTCTCATATTCAAATCTCTTTGTTCGAAGAAGTACTTCAAACTTTTGTGGTCCGTGAAGATCTCACATCTCACACCATAGAGATGGTGTCTCCAAATTTTTAGGGCATGAACTACAGCTGCTAATTCCAAATCGTGGGTTGGGTAGTTCAGCTCGTGGGGTCTGAGTTGTCGGGATGCATAAGCTATCACTTTTCCTTCTTGCATCAAAACACAACCCAGCCCAGTCTTAGATGCGTCGGTATAGACCACATACCCCTTATCCGCTTCTGGGACTGCTAGAATTGGTGCACTGGTCAATTTTTCCTTGAGTATTTGGAAACTCATCTCGCACTCATCTGTCCAATTGAACTTGATTCCCTTCCGAAGTAGCTGGGTTATTGGCCTTGCAATTTTGGAGAATCCTTCGATGAATCTCCTATAGTAACCAGCTAATCTAGGAAACTTCGATTTCGTCTTTGTGTTCTTGGTGATTTCCATTCTTGCACGGCCTCTACTTTAGTGGATCTACTTTTATACCTTGACGGACACGATGTGTCGAGGAACATAACTTCCTTGACCAAAACTCACATTTGCTAAACTTAGCAAAGAGTCTTTCATTTCTCAAGGTTTGCAAAACCGTTCTTAGATGTTCCTTATGCTCCTCTTCATTCTTTGAATAAATAAGGATGTCATCTATGAAGACCAAAACAAATTTATCCAAAATGGATGAAATACTACATTCATGAGGTCCATGAATACGGTGGTGCATTGGTTAATCCGAATGGCATAACTATGAACTCATAGTGGCCATATCTGGTTCGGAATGCAGTCTTTGGTACATCTTGAGCCGTATTTTCAGTGGTGGTATCGACTTAAGATCAATTTTCGAGAATACACCGCTCCTCGCAATTGATCAAGCAGTCATCAATTCTAGGTAAAGGGTATTTGTTCTTTAGTGTCATCTTATTTAGCTCTCTATAATCGATGCACGTCCTCAAAGAACCATCCTTTTCTTAACAAACAAAGCAGGCTCTCCAAGGTGAAACACTCGGCTAATGAATCCTAGATCCAAAAGCTCTTGGATTTGGATTTTCGACTCTTCTAGCTCCTTTGGGGCCATCCTATAAGGCGCCTTCGACCTTTGGGGCTGATCAGGGCTCCAAGTCGATGGTAAACTCTAGTTGTCTATCGGGAGGCGGTCTGGTAGATTCTCGAAATCGTCCGAAAATTCTTGGGCGACTTGATGTCTTCTACCGCGCTTGGGTTTATCCTCTTCGTTCAAATAAACAAGGAATGCATGGCATCCCTACGGTTCATCATCCTCCTAGCTTGTAGTCTTGATACTATCGGGACTCTTCTTCCATCTTGATCCGGTGAAAATCGTAGCTTCTTGTCGAGGAAGTGAAGCGAAATTTTCCTTTCCTTCGAGAGAATCGTGGAATGATTCTTAGCTAACGATCCATTCCTAGGATTATGTCTACATCGTCCATGGGTATTATGTTTAGATCGTTGGCGAACCTTAAGTGATCTAATGTCGACTCTAGGTTCGAGCAAAAGTGTGTGACAATCATAATCCCTCCTATAGGCGATGAGATTCTCATATCACGGCTTGACCTTTCGGACCTAAGGCCCGGCATTTCTCGCATGATTTTGCAATAAAGAATCGAAGCACCCGTGTCGAACAATACTATAACGGTGGGTTGAGTAGAACTCCCATACACCCAAGTTTCCTTGGTTTTGTTAGATCTGCCTCTATATCAAGGCGTAGGCTCGCTGAGCCATTTGAGGCCGACAGGCGCTGGTCTGGCTGATTCGGCGGTTGTTGCTGGCTTTCTTGTTGCCATTCTTGGCGTTAGCGCGGTGGTTGCCGCCTCTGCTGTTGTTAGGCGGTGGTGCGCCATCTGCTGATTCTGGGATTTGTTCTTCTTGTTCTTTGCCATTATTCTTGTTGTTGGAGTTGTTGTTGAGGTGGGGTTGTTGCCACTTTGGAGTTGCGGGGTTGGGGTTGGAACTAACTGCGGTGGGGGTTGGTTGTATAGCCCTTAGTGGTGAGCATTGCCGGTTGGTTCGGCCTTGTATCCGAGCGTGACACCGGGCAATTGTTGGCGTAATGCCCGTTGCCCGCACTTGTAACGACTTACCACGTTTGCCGTGCACACCCCTTGTGTGCTCTATGGCATCTAGGGCATTGAGGTGCCCTTGATTGTTCTGTGGTCCCTTGCGGTGGAGCATAAGCTGCTCTCTTCGGCTCATCCTGCTGCGCCGTGTTTCCTTGCCACGGCGCTTGTGACTTCTTCTCCATAGTTTCGCGGTTGTTATTCCAGCGGTTGGGGTCCCGTTCCTTTTCCTTGTCCAAATTACCGTGTGTGCGAGGCGACACCGACTTATTCTCGGTCATGGCGCCTCAATATCAAAGCTCGTGCGAGAGCTTGATTGTAAGATAGGTCTCCGTGGCTGGCAAGAGACATGCGTATCTCCATTCTTAGCCACGACACGAACTTTTCCGACATTTTCAAGTCGGTGTCCACGATTCGGTGCATATCTCGACATCTCGCGAAAGTGCGATCATAGTCGATCCGAGACATCCTTTCTTGCTTTAGCGGGAAAAATTCCTGCTCCTTCTTCCTCTTATAGCTCTTAGGAATGTACTTTTCATCTGACTCCTCTTGAAATCCTCCCACGAGAATTCCTCGGTATTCAATGAAAAAGTCTTCTTTACGGCCTCCCACTGAAGTCGGTGGTCGATCAGTGGAAGGTAACACACGACAGCCTTTCTGTGCGTGCATCTTAGAAAGGTAAAAATCCGTTCGATGGCCCTAACCCATTGTTCGAACTTCTTCGGGCTCCCTTTCGTTAAAAGCAGGAGGTTTTGCCTCAAAATAGTTCTTGATCCTGCGATCGGGTTGAGGTGGAGGCGGTGGTTGGGGATTATCCTCTTGTTCTTGCTCGGGGATTCTACCCCTCCCTCTAGGTCTTCCTCGACCTCTGGGTTCTCTTTCCGGGTTTCTTCTCGGAGGCATTCTGGTATATAAAACATATCATCGTTAATTACTAAACGCTTACAACTTAACAATATAAGGTTTTCATAGCTTCTTCTTAAAGCGATATAAAAATAAAACAACTCATCCATAACATAGACAATTGTTACCAAAAAGGCCCCACTTGGGTCAAAAATATATGTAGATAGATAACCAAGGTTTGTCAAAAACAAGATGTCCAACATCGAGAATCATAGAAAATAGAAATAGCAAGGTTTCGGGCCCACCTGAAATAAAAGGGAAAGCTAGCACACATGCTAGTCATAACAAAACAGATCCTAATTAAAACATCGCCTAACGTCTTCACGAGTTTCCTTCCTACTCCGCGTCTTCCTCAGGGTCTTCCTCCTCTTCGGAGTCGTCTTCCCCATCCGAATCGTCCTCACGAGGTCGTACCCTGGATGGTCCTGCACCGCTGGCTTCCATCATCGGTATGTCGCGCAGGGGTCCAAAGTTATCCGCGCCGTACAAGTCGTAGTTGTGGCGGATCGGACTGTAGCATACTCGGGTCGGGTCATATCCAGGGAAGGTATCTGATACTCTCATCCGCTTGTCCGTGGAAGGGCTCTTCGTCTTGGTGGTGGTGGATCGGACGCAGTGGTAGTAGGGCGGTAGCGGCGGACGTCTTGGGTGTCAAAACTGCTGTGGTGGCAACGGGCTCTCCCAGGCTCTGGGGCGTCTTGCCCTATCTACCTCGTACATCACGCCTCGTCCATCCGATGCAGGGGTATCCTTTGGATCAACTTATCTCGGAACCTCAAGGTACAGCCACTCTGGCGACTCGTCACGCCAAGTGTACTCCGTGGAGGAGATAGGGTCCCATAGGTGCGGCTCAGTGAATCTTGTACACGTAAGTCGGTGACTCACGAACACAGGCGGATCCCAATCAAATCATAGCCTCGGGAATGCGATAGATGTAGTCTCCGATACCTCTCGGGCATAACCATCCAGTGTACAAGGGAGTATAGCTAGGAGTCTCTTGATGCCATCGTGATCGGTTGCGCCATAGGCTCGGGCGTTCCTCCACAACCGAAGGTAGTACGCCAGAAACTCACCTAGGTCTTCCCCGGCGCACATCCAACATTCCCTATAAGTGCGCATCAGCTCCTCGGGTGGGGCATGAGGTCCTACCCTCCTCCTAGCGATATAGCGCATCTCCTCCATCTGCCACGGTTAAAACTAACGTAAGTCAACTATCGTTATCTCAAAACAGAAAGGATAGCATAACGAGAAGCAACTAGGCTAGAACTAACAATTCTATAAGGTAGGCAACATCATAATGTACAATACATACCACAACTTACCTTCTTAGTCTTACCCAAACGTATAACATATAAGCTAATGATATCTTAATATACACTACGAGATCCTTGTCTTATATCAAACACTTAAGCTAGAGTTCAACAGACTCTATCGTATTCTGGAGACAGAATTTGGGATTCTGTTCTTCATAACAAATGAAGATCAGTGCGTTAGGAGTACGTAGGTGAAAACCATGCATAAATCGGAGTCCTAACGAGAGAGATACAGCTAAAACAAATTTACTGCACAGTGCAGGAAATTTGCGCGATCGTGCAAAAATGTCAATCGGGACGTATGTCGACGTAATATGTCTACCATATTTGGGTTCTTAAGTCGAGGCTGAACATCCTGAAGCCGTAAGTGACGTCCATGTCGTGATTCGTGTTGCTGCTCACTCGTGTCGAAGTGATGATGGAGTGCCGACGTCATTCAGCTTAAAGGTTGAGGTCGTCCTCGTTCATCCTTCTCGCTCGTCTTCCGTCGTCCGTGCTCAAGGGTATCGTCACTTTCATTCTTCCTATCGTTCTTTTGTTCGCATAAGGAAAAGAAGTTCGTACTTCTATGTTCTTTCACGATACGTGAGCATGCTCCTTAGAGTCTAAGTTCGTCTCATGATAACATATCGTTCATCATAAATAAAATTTTGAAAGTTGGAAAGTAAAGTCTTATTTGAAAATTTTTGGGAAATATGATTTCAAAAGACAATCATGATCAACTCATATACATATCGAAAATGGATTCATTCGTTCCATGTTGATCATTCAACTCGATACTACCATACACTTCCATCTCAATACTTGAGCAATTGTATTAGTTCAATTCAAAAAATTTAGGAAAAATTTTCTTGCTCATCTTCAAAATTTTCATAATAATAAAATTTCTCAAAAAGTTCTTCTAACTTGCTCATCATGCAGAAATTTTCCATTTCATGAGTTTGAGAAAGAAATGCAGTTACCTTATTCCCGGTTGAGCTCGATGTGATGGAGTGTTGAGAGGAGTCAGTAGGTTTCTAGAAGTCCAGTGACTCGATCTAGACTTAGAATAAAAGGTTTTGGGTTTACAAAGAGCAAAAGCGCTCTGATACCACTACATCACGACCCCTCCGGACCAACCCGGTTGGAGGCGACTAATACTAGGAGTAGTATTTTAGGGGTTACATGGGTAAAATAAAGATGCGTAAAATAAACTAACATGCTTGAGCGAGAATATGAGGTGATGTCATAATGTTTTTGAAAAGGTTTAGCCATCGGACCCCAAAACTTGGCACGATCCGATGGACCTCGATAGTTTGTAAACATAAAGCATAAATAAAGGAGTTGAGTATAGCGGCGGAAAGTGTGTGAATACATATATGACGATATGCATTGAGTATAACCCACAAATTCAAGTAAATCGGTCGAGGACCTTTGGACTCCTCAACACATCCCCATCATCACCATCGAGCTCAACACTGCACATTTAAAACAAACATGCGGGGCTAAGTACAAGAAATTGCACTCGGTGGACTCATGCGAAAACATTTGATAAAATTTGGATTCTGTTGCCAATATCGAGTAAGTCGCGAGGGTTTTAGTTAAAATGCCTTGTCTTACCAAATCATTCGGTTAAGTAAACATAGCACGGCGAGGCATTTTCTTGGTGTGTATGGTCCGTATCTCATAGTCACAATACATAATAATAAATAAATAAGCGTCGAGAGGAGGCCTCCCGTCTACGACGCCGTGACCGGCCGTAATCCGTCTGACACAGTCGCTCTCTGCAAGCATATGTTAACACGTATAGTTCCAACCTTCACGCCAATCTAGCGGGCATTTATCATCCGGCACATGACCCGACATTAAAAGGTTGGGTGCTACCACAACAATTGATATAATAGTTCCAACCATCTCCATAGCCTACCGGGCATAACGGATAGGATCCATACACAAAGCGAAATATTTTGGCGGTGTAATGCGGTAAAACATTTGTTAAGCGGTTGTAGGATAAGTCTTTGTAAGTAAATTCATTTGAAATAACGATAAAGTTACGTTTTAGTGGGGTGAAAAAGGCCCGCATTTAAAAGATAGGAAGCCCTTTGGACTATGGTTCGTTGTAAAAGTCTGAGGTTCGTTCGTTCGTCAAAATCCGTCATTGCGTTTGCGTCACACTTCTGGCGAGGCTTTAGTGCGTCGCTCAAGTCTCGAGACTTTCAAAGCTATGATAAACTTGATATTTCTTATCGATGTGACTGAATTCATTAGTGAATTGATACGTCTCTAACTGCGTATCGATTGACTTGTTCTGGTTCGCCGAGATCGTTCGGCGTATAAATCGTTTTCGATATATGGATTTCATTTGTGAAATCTTTTCTTACTAATGAGGTATCATACTCAATTAGTATATCTTACGCGTCTTGTCGTATTTATAAGCGTATAATCGTGCGTTTGACTTGAAAAGTCAGCGAAGTCGACAACGGTCGACAAAGTCGGCGATTTTGACTTTTAAAATAGTAACTTCTTACTATTTTGTTTTATAAATCGAATTTGATCGATTTGAAAGCGTAAAGTCCTATTTTCGATTTATCTAAGTAAATCGAGGACTTATAAATATTTTCGCATTAAATAAACCTTTTTTTATAAATAAAATGCGTATTTTGGTTTTTAAAACGTTATAAAATGAACGTTTGTCTCAAACATAGCAATCTATGTTTATAAAATTTTGTAAAATTTAAAAACTGTCCAGAATATTAATTTAGCAAATATTTCATTAATAAACTGTTTTAAAAAGGATTTAAAAATCCTTATTAATTATCGAAAACTCGATAATTAATTTAAAAATGTCAAATGACCTTTGAAAAATTTTCTAAATTAATATAGTGCATTATTATACACTATGGTCCAGAATATGAATTTATAAAATTCATATGATATTATTGCTATTTATTTATATATATACATATATATGTTTATGGTAATTCCATAAATAGGGAATAATTATCAAAATTCCCAAAATTGCTATATACTTAGTATAATATCCCAACATCAATATACATCACCAATATAACCTATAGTTCACCATAACCATTCATTTAAGAATATATATAGCAATTATTCACGGTAATACTTGATAATTGCGAATAATTAACAAATAATTTCTAAAATTCTAAATAAATTCCAACATCATTAAACATTATATTATAACATTGTAACATCATAACATCAACCAAAAACATTTGAATCATCACCATATGGAGCTCAATAGCTCTCGGCTTTTGGATTCAAAATGTTATTTGATTTTAAAAATTCGAATAATTATATACTATGTTTATACACTATAGTATAGTAATATAACATCATAATATTTATCAAAACTAATTAAATCATCACCTTCAAGAGCAACAAGCTCACGGCTTATTTGATTTAAAATAGTATTTGATTTCCAAAAATTCTAATTAATTCACACAATGCATAAATAATATACTAAAGTATTAAAACACCATTGCATGTTCAAAAATAAAATCATACACCAACCTATGAAATTATAATGCTCTCGGTTTTTATAAAAAAAATAGCAATTGATTTTCAAAAATTCTAATTAAATCATAGAACATATAACCAAGGTTCTAAAGCACTAATATGTTATTACAAGCTTGAAATAAAATTTATACACTAAGGTATGTTCATACATGCTCTCGGTTTTCATAGAAATTTGGCTAGGGTTTTTCCTAAAATTTTAAATAACATACTATAGTCTTAAATCATAACATAGATCATATATTCATCATAAAAATGATTAAAACATGCTCGGTCACTACCATTTCATTTTTAACCATTTTTCGAAAATTATAACAAATATATCCTATAGTTTCGAAAATAATATATATAGGCAAGATGCATTCATATTTTTCATATACACATAACCTATGTTCATCTAAACATATTCACATGTATTTTTGTAATTAAAATCATCAAGAACATACATATAAACAAAGGCTCATGCTCAAGAACATTTAACACATACATTGATACATATATAAAATTTTCGAAACACACATATACATACATGAAACTGCTCGATTTTTTTTGAATAAAAGGAGGATGAAATCGGTGCTATAGTCTAGTGTTTTACCTTGAGAATGGTATAATATCACAAGAATATGATATGGTATTAGACTTGATGAAGGAATGAGAAGAAGGTGAAGAAGCAAGGCTCTCAATTTTTACGAAAATGGGGAGGGCTGTTCAAATTTTCAGAGGTGAAATGGGAGAGATGGAGAGGATTTTGGTGTTCAAAATTGTTGGGAGAGAGTATAATGAGAGTGGGGTGAATGGGAAGAGTCCTCCTATACCTCTCTCTCTCTCTCTCGATTTTGGCCAAGAATTGGCACAAAATCTGCAGCTCATTGATGAGTATTAGTGTGATGATTAGGCTAGATAAAAAGGTAAGCCATGCATTGGGTAGAAAAAAGGTGGAGTGCATGCTTGTTCAAGGGTGATGATCGGCGCATGGAGGTAGGCTTAGGGGCTGATTTTATTTTTGTTACATGTTAATACTATATATTAATCATAGTATAGTTCATAGATATATAATACAAGCCAATAAAATAATTAAATCATCACTTATGCATAATTTCGAAATTACCGACAATAATTGGGAAAAATAGGATTAAAAATATAAATTACACCTATTATTGATACTCATGTAATTTTCGATCATATATATCATAATATATGATTTAAATATTAAATAATAGCATAGGATAAAATTATTACACATTTTATGCAATAAAAACCCTAATTTCGAAAATAGGGTTTCAATTTTATAAAAACTGAAACTATCGAGTTTTATGGTTCAAAATTGATTTTAATGCTTAATAATATCCATATATATCATATTATAAAGTTTAGATACCATAGGATAATTTAATGGTATCATTTCATGCCAAAAACCATAGTTTAGAAAACTAGGGTTTTCGAATTCCATTAGTTGGAATTATCGAGTTTTATAACTCAATTATTGATTTTAATAATCATTAATGCTATAATTATATAAAATAATAATATGAAATTAATTATTATAATTTCCCGAGCATTAAACTCATTTTTCAAAACGTCTCAGGCGTTAACGTTAACGTCTCAAAGCGTTCAAAATCGACTCATCTCAAAATGGTGCAGATAAGTTCATACTTACTAAATAAATATATTCCTTTTAATAAAGGAATTAAGATGGAAATTAATTCCAAGCTTCCTTTGCTCGAAAATTTCATGAAAAGGCGGCGTTCGATATGCGTTTGGCGTTAAAATATATTGACGAATCATTTTGTAATATTTCAATCCTTAAATTCACAATCCTTAGTGAATTATAAAAAGGAATTCGTTATAACGATATCGTATCGAAATCACAAGATTCGATGTCGTAAAAGATAATATCTGAAAACCCTAATTACGGGTTTAGAATACCGTAATCGTATATTCGTTTCTTTGGAATATTACAAATCCGTTTAGGATTTAGGGTCGTGACAGAGTGGTATCGAGCGGTTCGCTCTTGAACCTAAAATCTCCTTTAGGGTTAAGTCTAGATTGAGTCATTAGACTTCTGAGATCAGATCACTTTTACGAAAAGAACATAGAAGTAAGAACTTCCTTCCATTACAAGAACAAAGAGTAACGATGGATTTGAGAACTTCATTCCATCTTGAGTATCGAAAAGCAAAGATTTATACGAAATTGTACAACCTCGGTTTCGGCATTACCCTGTACTACCTCGGCATCGGTAACGGCATGTACGACCTTGGCGTCGGCATCACTTATAACCTCGGTGCGAACGCGTGTAAATTTTCCTGCAATACGCAGTAATTCTGTTTTGACTCGTTCTCGGTCGTGTGAACTCCGATTTACGTACAGTTTTCGTCTACGTGCTCCTAATGCACTGTACTTCATTTCTTATGAAGGACCAAATTCCGGATTCCTACTCCAGAATTCACGAGAATTAATTGAATTTAGATCTATGATCTGTAAAGAGTAAGAACGTTATAGTGTGATACGGACCTTAGAATTTTATAAAGAAAGTAAGATTTCCAGAAATACCAGTGAAGCCCTGACACACATGAGAACTTTGTTGATGACCTATTACGGGTATATAACCTTTCAAATTATATCCATTACCCAATTTCTGTCGTTGAGTTTAACTCTTTGACCTAGTTCCAATTGAGAAACCATTCGAGTTTCTCACTTCTTCTGAAGAAAACTTCCAACTCAAAAATTTACAAAGTGTCCTTTTGAACCCAAAGCCTTGTGTGACTGAGAATATGATTGTGACGGGTCTGGCCAGCCCATATGACCAAAGAAATCTCAAGAGTCGTCATTCGGTCTTGGATCCTAAAGCCCCATTCATTCAGTCTGAAGAACATATTGATTCCATCATTAAAAAGATGTTATTTCAATTGTGAAATAGTACCTCCTGTAAGTAGTCGTGATAATTTCTTCTCGACTCTTGAAACCATCAAGTAAGATGAAAGTTGACTTACCTTGTCACCTAAGATCGAATTAGTAAAGCGATAAATGTCGGGCATGAAATAGGTTGACTTATCTCAGTCACCTAAAGATTTCAGACCAGTAAAGTGAGAGACATCAAGAAATTATGATGTAAAGAAAATCTCGATGAGACGAGATATTTATTTTCCCTATGATACACACGGATGTGATGACCTTTGATGGGCTTTACAAAGATTGATGACAGTGAAGTTATGCCTTCATATGATCAAGTATGATAACAAGGTTATGAATAAGATACCCTTTAGCATTGAATGCAAGAATAAAAGCAAAGAAAAGTATATGATATCGTGGGATATGAATTTCCCTTATTATGTCATGACGAGAGCGATTACAACTTATCTTTAAGATAGTTGGATATCCTTGAAACCTCGTTAGTAGGTTGGACATGTTTAAAAAGAATGAAGATGCATACAAGATATTCTTTTCAAAGAATATATATATAAAGAAGTGATAGCATCCCAAAAAAATAGATCTTTCGCCTTATACCTCAATCAATGAGATTATGCTTGAGCATAATTGATTACAAGTAATTGAAACTCGGTTGGACGAATGATAATAAGATTTAGAGATCATAATCTTTGAGATGTGTGAATAGCTAGGATATCCTAGCATGTAAATCAAGTATGGAGAAATATCTCCAAAGTCGAGACATGGCAATAAGATGCTTAGAATTTAAGTTATGGTGTCGAATGTACTACCCTACCAAGCCATATGACAATGATAACGGTTCTAGTCACGAAAGTGGGAACCAAGTATAACGAAGTAAGATTACTTTCAGATACCATGCTCGAAAAAATGGACAAAAGTCAAAAATAGCGAAGAAATTACGAACTATACAAGTAGATAGTTCATGATATGACATAAGCTTGAAATGTTATGACTTGATGAGTAAGGTAATTCCTTTGAAGTAAAGAAATAGATTCATTATTTTGAAATAAATCTTAATACCTAAGTTATGATCACCCAAAACGCTTGTCTTGTGTAACTTAATAGTTAACAAGCAAGATAGCTTCTATAGATCTTGCAAAGGAAATACATCGAAGAGAACACGGAAGAGATTCACATTAAGGGACTTTAAGGTGAATCCAATTGACGATTATCCTCATACTTTTGGGACGATCAATAAAATGGGATATTAAGTATCTCTAACATGGGAATGAAGCATTCATTGAATGTCAAAAAATGGTAAAGATATTTGACGTCAAGCAAAAGTATAATACATCCCAGTGGACAAAGGATTTTATCTTATGAAAAATTTCATGATGAATCAATAAAAGATTAAGAAGAAATGACGTATATCCAAAAGGGGATATTACAAACGATGGCACTAAATGCCAGTACAAAGATTTCTCTGGAAAAGAGTTCAAAGTAAGGATATATGAGAAATATATTTCTAAGATCGATAAAGTGAAAAAGGGAATTAAATCATTCATACTGGATTAGGAATGAATGATAGTAATAGAGACATGACGATCTCTACGATAAGATTTAATTATCGAAATATCAATATCAAAGGATAGGTTGATGTAGACCTAACCACGAATGCTATTGGAAAAAGCATAACGATACGGATACCCGAGAAGTATAGGGTGAATGAGGCAACAGAAGACCATAGCAAGGGAACATAATGTCCCAATGGAAAGGACAATGACATATGAAATAGATATTTACTTGAATAGACGGGAACACCGTAGACCAAAGCCTATACTTCGCACCGAAAACAGAACAAACAAAACCCAAAAGGCATGATAGGTATGAGGAAAATTCCTCATAATACCTATAAGATTTTGTTCCATGTAAATGCTTCTTTTTGACATCGCACAAGTATGCGTGAGAAGCGATAGAACCCAACTCGTGGTAGCGAATCAAGAAATGAAAATCTCCTTACCTATCACGGAATTATGACCATCATGAGTGTTACTTAAGCTCGAAATTGAACCTAGAATCGCCTAAAGTGCTATCGATGATTTGGATCATTATATCTATGTGGAGCGTAGATATAATTTAAGAGACAAGAAGTTTCGAAATGGTCGTCATTCATGTGATTAGTGACCGGGCCTAGCCTTTCCGTTAGAGGTTTCACACGACGAATATCGGTACCCACCGTTAGCCTATGCGAATATCTTTAAGGCAACATCTGTTGAAGATGTAAAGCGTAAAATGAGTATTAAGATAAGTGTCATGAGTCGTGTCACAAGTAGTCTACAGTGTTATATCGTCTTAAGGTGTATAATTCATTAAGAGATCCTTCTTATTAAAAATTCCTCCATTGCTTAATTTAAGTCGGACTCATCTAGAACTATATGTTTACAGATGGCAAGAAAAGGGGTCTGACGAGTAAAAAAAAAAAGGTAGTTAACCCCAAGGCCTACAAGGTTATAACTCACACGAGCATATCGGCTCTTTTAATATGAACTAGGAATGAATTTAGAACAATTTTGGAGAAAATTTTTGCACCTCTGGATGGATACTCGTAACTATAGAGTGTCAAATGATGATGGTACCCAACGACGTGTCATCGCTATTTGCCAACAGATTAGCGTAATTTTTGCAAAAGAAGTATCGAGAGAATATTTTTCCATGATAAAATTCCAAAGCGTGGACAGACTTACCGTGATTTGTCAGCGGGCTCAAGTATACCTATACCGCGTGGAAACGACACCTCGAGTACTTGTCCAGACCTCGGCAAGTTACACAAAGACGGCATAAAGGAATGGTTGTACCACGATGTTCCAAACGCCGCCCACGCCCCGTGCCATCAATGGTACCGAAAAGAGACGAGAAGGGCAAAAGGATAAAATCTTATCGCCCTCGCGGATTAGGAGAATTACCGCTACCAACCCAACCATACTTTCTCGATAAAAGTAACACCAACTTCTAGTATTGAAGAAGAAGCGAGGCGACTTGACCGGGCTCTCGAAAGAGAATGATCGTCGGGAGTATGAAAACAAAAACGTACTTGGAGAAAGGCAAGTTTCCAAGAGAGGAGTACGACTCCGACAAAGGTCATTCAAAGACATAGAATCTTAAGATCATATAAGACTTATACGTAGATAATGGTTTATGATGAAAATGGTGTGATTAAGATATGTAAAATAAATGTAGTTTGGAAATTTTGTGAATATGTTAATAAAGTGTCAAAACTTTGAGTGTAAAAGAACTAGACGCCTTGTAATCAGTCAGCTCAATAGACCAACCCTCGTAAGTAATGTAGGAAAAGTCCTCACTGAGGCATTATGATGTAATATTATATGGACTTGAAGAATGGTATCCGAAATACGGAAATGAATTGTTCCGAATAAGATATGGTTACTATGAGATAATAGTTCGCCATTCGGACTAACTAATGCACCAGCCACTGCTCATGAACCTCAAAAATCGAGTGTTTCACACATACCTATATAATTTTATCTCGATCCTCATGGATGATGTTCTTATCTACTCAAAGGACGAGAAAGAACATAAAAAAATCGAAGTCATCTTTACGACTTTTAAGAGTCGGGCAAAATTTTGCAAATCTGCTTTTGTAAATTTCGACTTAAAAGAGAAATATTCCTCAGGCACATAGTGTCTTTAGAAGAAAACAATGTAAATCTGACAAATGACAAAACAATTAAAGATGAAAGACGTCAAAGATCTAAAGTAAGATCAGCAGTTTCTTAGATCAATTGACTAATATCAGAAATCCAGGGAGAACCCTCTAATGTAACAAGACCAATAAGATAGTTACCCCAAAATAGAATAAAAAATTCATGGATTAATGAAAGAAAGGCTATGTATTAATATGAGAAAGATAATAACTTATGGATCACAATGACTTAGGCCACATGAATATAATTTCCCAACTCATGACTTGGAATAGTAACAGTGGTATAAATACCGAAGTCTTGGAAATTTCATTCCTATAACAATAAATTAAGAACCCTTCACAATTTACAAAAGTTTGAACTTATTCTTCGAGCAAAGAAACTTGGATACAGGATAGGAAAGATGGCACGAATCAATAAAATATTATAATTGTGATAAATAATCACCTAAGGAAGGTTAATATAGAATCTAATGCCTAAGTTATAAAATTCAGTCTAAATTATGGTATGTCCTTATAGAAAAGAAAAACTCATTGGAAAGATTAAGAAAACGAGAACAGTAATAGTCGGGCAATCAGGGACGAATGTAAGTAGTATTCCCACAACCAAGGTGAAATATGACTAAAAAGAGAAATGAAGATGGGAATAGAATACAATTAAGATAAGGAATGAAGAGCTGAAGGATTTTAAAGAGCGTTGGACAATGTTATTGTCTAAAAGAGAGATATATACATATATTTCCAAGCAATAATAAGCTTAGAAATGAAATCGTGAATGAAGTTCATGATCCTTCTCATACCGCCAACCGGCATTATTAAGATGTATTATGATTTATGAGAAAAGTTAGATAGCAAGGAATGAAATGAGATATAACCATATTGTCGAAAGCGATGTCTCTCTTACCAATAAGTAAAGGCATTATATCAAAGGCCTTATAAGAGAGTATAATCTCTAGAACTACGAATGAAAATAGAATGATATAGAAATAGATCTTATGATGATTTTACCAAAGTCATAAAGAAGTCGCACTACTATATGGCTAGTAGTGGATTGACTCGCCAATTATGTTTTGTCTCTGCTCTATCGGATGACTCAAAGATCCGATAAGTTAGCTCGATCGTATATAAAGGAAATCGTATATTTACAAGGAGTACCAAACCTGTCGGTTCGGATAGAGACTTGAAGAGAACCCTAGATTTTGAACCAACTCATAAAAAGGAGTTAGATACGAGATTGACCCTTAACATAGATGTCCACTCACAGACAGATAGACAATTAGAAATGACAGTATGAACGTTTAAGGATACGATAGAACATAAATGTTAAACCAAGATGCAAGTGAGAACGTATTGTACCACTTGGTAAGTTTACGTACGACCATAGCTACCAATTAACGATCAATGCAGCATTATGAGGCGTATTGCGAAAAGAAGTATTGACCACCACTTTATTGTAACAAAGTAGGTGAGCAAAGGTATAAAGTCCTGACGTTGTAAATGAAACGATTAAGATAGCGCCAACGAGGCAAAGAATAAGAAAAGCTCGGGACGATACAAAAGTCTTACGCCGATACGCGTAAACCCGAATCGCATTCTTGAATGCGGAATTAAAGTTTCTTAAGACTTCTCCATCTAGAGGAATTATAAGTTTAGATACAAGAATGTTGAGATCACGTTTTATAGGACCTTACGAGCTCCTAGCAATGATAGGCCTAGTAGCTTATAGCTTGGTACTTCCACCACATTTGGGGAAAGATTAAATGTTTTTCCACGTGTCGCGATTAAGGAAATACGAAAATGACCCAATTCTCGTAAACCAACTTGATGGCGTGACCTTTGACTCAGATGAGTTATGATGAAAATCTCGACTAATTTGATCGTGCGATCGGCGATTAAAGAAGCAGTTTGGGTTTTTAATGAAAGTCGATGGAAGAACCATGGACGAAAAGAAAAGCACATGGAAAGTTATGATGATGTTAAGATACCATACTTTATGAGGTATGCAAATTTAGGACGAAATTTCTTTTAAGGGGGTAGGATGTAATACCCCGCAGAATTAAATGCCTAATTACGGTATTTAAAACCCGTAAATCAAAGTTTTCGCTGAGATATTCAATCAGATTGATATCGAATAATGACTTCGATTAATTACGAAGGAATGAATTCCTATGTTATATTCACCGAGATTTGTGAATCAAAGAATAGAATATTATAAAGTGTATCGGCAGTATTATTTTAACGTCGATCGCATATCGATAGTTAAAATTTCATGAAATCTTTTAAGCAATTAAGCTTAGAATTAAATTCCATTGTTAATGGAATATTTTAATAAAGTGATTACAACTTTATTACGACCTTTTCGAGATGAGTCGATAATGAGCGTTTTGCAACATTTTCAAACGTTAACGTTTAGAGGCTAAACGAAAAGTGAATTTAATGATCAAGGAATTATAGAAATTAATTTCCTATGATTATGATATGTAATTACAGTATTATTAAGCATTAAATCAATGCTAGATCAACAAGTATTGATAGTGACCAATTTTTGAAACGTTCGAAACCCACAATTTCGAACTCGATTTTATCGCATAAAATGATGCCATTAAATGATCCTATGCTATTAATTATCATCTAAATCATATACTATGATGCATATATCTATGTTTAACATGAAAAATAAAATTTAGTCTATGTTTGGGCATAAGGGCGAAAATGTTATATGTGTATAACAAATGTATGTTAATCTTCCCACTTTTGCATATATCTACTATATGGCAATGTGATTAATTATATGGTCTAATTAAATGATTAAATACAGATATATATACATATATAAGAGTAAAATTCGTGCATGTGTGTGAGGTGTGTAAGTAGAGTGTGTGTGGTGTCGATTGTGCGTGGCATAGGGTGACATTTGTAATACATGAAGACACCCCAAACACTTGCCACCCTAAGCAACCACCCCACCTCTCTACCACCACACAACCCCCAAATTCAGATTTCAGTCGTCCCTTCCTCCTCTCCTCTCCTCACTCCATCTCCTACAATGGAGACCCTTTTCACCCTAGCTAAACTTAAACTGGAAGTTCTTTGCGCAGAGATTGTGGAATTTATTTGACTAAGTTACAGGGGTCAGATGAAGGTGAAATTTAAGTATGTTTATATTAAGAATGAATAGTATATATTTATAAAATTTCAAGTCTATCTGGTGTTTTACTATTTTATTTATATTTTTCAAAACCACTGCACAAAACTGTGAAATTTGCCATGTTCATCACCCAAGGTTCATAATCTTTGTTCCGAGTTTGGCTAATGGTAAAACTCTAAAATTTGGTATAAGAATAAATCAGCATGTCCAGAAGATGTATGTAAATTTTCAGAATTTTCTAAAAATTTTTACTATTTATTCCAGATTTTACAAGCTAACTGCACAAAACTGTCACTGTAGCGATAGCTTGTGGTAAAATATTTTTACCTCCCAATCTATTGTGAATCATTGAGTGAGGCTTTTTCTGGATTAAAATAGACTTAAGTGGCTTTTCAATATGATTGGTTTCATTCCAAGATTCCTTATAATGAACTCACGGTGAATTTTTGAAGTTGATACATTACAGTAAGCTTTTTTGGACAAACTGCCTTAGTGAATTTTTCCATGTAATAGGCTGTTCGAGTATGACTTTTACGTGAGATGTTCAAGCCGTTTGTAGTCCGATTTGGACTTGGGTTTCTTCATAAAAATGTTCCTCACCATGTCTAGTTATGATCTGGAAAGTTTGATCCCAAACCAAGTTTTATAGGTATACCTTTCATCGACCCAAAGTCACCTCTGAAACTGTCCATTTCAACTAGTCAACTTTGGGCTTATGTATTTTTGATCGTCAGATATTTTCCAGTATGGTCTTCATGAAATATGTAGTTCTTGTTACAAGGTTTCGAAATTGGTAGCCTGCAGCCATTTTGGCATTGTGAGTCAAAGTTACGAGCCTCATAAAACCCCTCGTCGTTAAGCTAAAACTGAAAATTTTGAAAAGTTTTCTAAAGTATAGAAGTCAGTTTGAGTTGCCCACTTTGAGACCCTATATCTCCAAAATCACGACTCTTTTGGATTTAATTCCTTCTTAGAACTTGTAGTACATGTTTAGAGGTTTCGAATGTATCTTTGTGCGACCATCGATTCTCGAATCGAGAGTTATGAATCGTCAAAGTACGTCACTGGGTTGTTTCAAACTGTTTCTTTGAAATTAAACACTTGAAAATTTGACTAAGTGTTGGAACTCCCTAGGTGAATTATGCCTTATGTGAATAGGGTGATGATCGATTGTTATATGGATGATATTAATACATATTAATGACCATAAGTGTATAATAATACACTATATGAATTTAGAAAGAATTTTGGAAATCATTTGGTAATTTTAAGAATTTCCGAGAGCATTAAAGGAATTATAAGGATTTTAAATCCTTTCTAATTAAGAGTAATAATATATTATATGTCTAAATATTATTTTGGACATATTTGGGATTTATAAAATTTTATAAACGTAGATCACTATGTTTATAACGAAACGTTATATTTAATAACGTTATAATTGAATAATAAGGATTTATGGATAAATGGATTAATATTTAAGAAAAATATCAATAAAGTTCATCGATTTACGTGACAAATCGAGAATTAAGACTTTACAAAAAGAAATCGATTGGAAATCGATTTATAACATGAATTAGTAAGAAATTACAATTGAAAGTCAAAATTGTTGACTTTTAAAGTCAACGTACGAAATACGTTCGATAAATACGCTAATACGCGTAAGGCGTACTAATTAGGTAAGAAACCTCATTAGTAAGAAAAGATTTCATAATTGAAATCCTTATATCGAGAAACGTATAAATACATCGAACGTTTAAACCAGAAAGGTTAAAACGATATGGTTGAACGTGTCTCGAAGAACGAGAACTAGTCAATTGAAATACGTAATTGAGAAGCGTATCGAATTCATTAAGGAATTCAGTTTATATCGATATAGAATATCGAAGTTTATTCTCGACTTTGAGAGTCTCGAGAAATGTGAACAACGTACTAAAACATCGTTTTTACGTAAAGGTGTGGACGCGGACGCGACGGCCGGACATTGACGAATACTCAAGTTTAAGATGAACAATAGTCCAGGTGGGCTTTACTCTACTCAAAAATGAAATGCTATTGAAACGTTTATTTACGATGCTTATTTCAACTGTTGATAAAATGTTTACAAAATTACCTGCCAAAAATGTTTACGTTTTGTGTATGTATGCTATCGGAATGAATGATATGAATGATATGAATGTGTTGGTCGCTCCCAACTTATGAATGAAATCGATATCGGATCCTATCTTTGGAAGGACAATACAGCTAGGATTAACGTGTACACTAAGGTATTTGTGTCTTTGTAAGGACAATTCACGGCGGTTACGGGGTCGTAGAGGAGGCCTCCCTCACGACTTTCGACTATGATGATATGATGAAATGATGTTAAGGGATATGGATCATACACACGAGAAAAATGCACGCCAAAGCGATGATTTTGAAAATGATGAAAATATTTTAGTAAGCACAAGGCATTTCAACTAAAACCCTGTGTCCTACCATGATGTGGCGGTGTAATCTACAAATGATAAAATGTTTTGGCATGAGTCCACCGAGTGCATTCTTGTACTCGACCGCATGTTTGTTTCTAAATGTGCGGGTTGAGCGATGATGGATGGAGCGGTGTTGAGCAATAGGAATGTTGTCATTGAAATGTTTATACCTTGATAGTACATCGTCATATGTACATATCACATGTTTTCATTGCAAGAACCCCAAATTATGTAATATAGTCCAAAACATAAATGACATATGTATTACGTTTATTGTTAAATATAGTCTCCTTGTATTTTTATCCCTGTTTAGAGTTATAGTCCCTGTTAATCCGTACTTAGGATTTAGGGGCTGTGACACGATGATTTTGAGAAATGATGAAAATGTTTTAGTAAGAACAAGGCCTTTTCAATAAAACCCTTGTGTCTTACTTTGATGAGGGCAGTATAATATTTCGTAAAATGAGAAAATGTTTTCGGGATGTGTCCATTGGGTACTTTGTACTCAGCCCTGCATGTTTGTTTTTAAATGTGCAGGTTGAGCTGATGACGGAACGGAGTGGAGTTGAGCGGAGTTCTTTTGTCAAATAGTATGGAACATCTTTTGGTTCGCCTTGAGAATGCATCTTCATATGCATGTCTCACACGTTTATTCCGCTGCACACTTTGAAACTCTTTTATATTCTATAACTATGTTAGTTCTTGAATATTTTGTTGAAAGCCTTGTAAAAAGCTCTTTGTTTTGCCGAACCATTGAAACAAACCGTTATATAAACTATTTCCTTCTATCCTTAATCTCGTTGATGCTTTGCAACATCCATGTTTCTTCACATATGAAATGAGTTGAAAATCTCCTTCTTTTAATGTTTACTTAACCCAACCCCAAGTCTTGGTCCGATAAGACGGTTCTTCGGGATGAGCCGAATCGGGCTGTGACATTATAAGTCCACTATAAAATTGTGTCACTTGCTGCTCTGGTGAAAACCCATGTTGTGGACACTTCCAGAGTGGGTTTCTAAATCTCTCCTAAGCCTCAAATAATTATTCATTTCCCAATTGTGAAAAGTGAGAAATCTCGGCAATGATTTTCTGCGCTTTGGCAGGTGGGAAGTATTTGGATAGGGACTTCTCACAGTGCTGCTCCCACGTGGTAATCCGTGATCTGTCTAAGCTCTTGAACCATTCTTTCGCCTGACTCCGCAGCGAAAATATGAACATCCGCATCCGGATGGCATCAGCTGTCAATCCATTCTGCTTGATAGTATCACATATATCAAGGAATGCCTCTAAGTGTGCGTTGGGGTCTTCAGTAACCCCTCCCCCAAACTGCTCCGCTTAGATGATGCTGATGAGGGCAGGTTTTAGCTCAAAGTTGTTCGGGTTGACCTTCGGCCCCCATCCTCCACCTTGGAACTGATCTGTCGGTGGCCTGTACATGTGATTTAGCGGTATGGGTGGTGCTCGCCCACCAATCTGGCCCATCTAATTATTCAACGCCAGTTGGCGTTGCATGGTAGCTAACATCTCTTCCATATCGGCCATCCGATCATGGCCTTGGGGTTGTCTATCTGCCATCTCTTTTTATCTTCTTTCTCGGCTTTCTCTCTTATGTGATCTTTCAATCTCAAGATCCAATGGAATAATTTCTTTCCTTTGAGATCTTGTAATCATGCACTGCACAGAGAGATAAAAACCAAATCAGATCTAAGAAGCAACACAAAAATAATATTTGATTTTTTTTCTATTTTTTTTTATTAGCCTGAATTAATAAATACAAATCAGAAAATTATCACTATGCAATCTAAACAATCCCCGACAACGGCGTCAAAATTTGATCGCTATATTTCCTACAAAATAAATGATAGTAAAACAGCAAGTATATATATCGTATCCACGGGGACTGCGACTCGAGAACACCGTAAATAATCAACACAGAATCTTTATTATTATTCAGGTAACAACATATCAAGAGATAGAGATTATAAATCTAGATTCAAATATAAATAAGGAATAAAATCAGATATAAAAGACTGACCCTAGGGATGTACTTAACCTAACCAGATTCACACAATTAACCTAATAATCTGTTTACCAATTTAATCCGCATTCATATGAAGGATCACTAATGTAACTATAGTTTCCACCAGGACAACCTATAGTAGTAGGTTAGCCTAAACTCTATCTCCGTCGGGTCTCAAGAGAAAAAACTGTATTATGAATTCAAGATATCGACTATGCAATTAATTCCGCCAGTACATCAATCACATAACTAGCATGCATCAATATTGACCAGATACTAACACATGAGAATTAAAGCCAAGAATCATAAATCATGAATGGGACGGAAAAACAGTATCAACAGATAAATCATACGAATCCAATCAGACATACAAACCCTAGGATCAATACGGAATTTAGCTACGCATAATTAAATTACCAAAGCAATAAATAAATAAAGATAAAATAAACTGAAATAGATAGATAAAACTGTAAGATTCCACGACGAACAATGTAGCACTTGAATTCGTAAATAAATATGAACTAGGAAAAAAACTGAACTACGAAAGCTAATGAAACTGGAACGAAAAATAACACTGAAGATAAAAGCTTAAAATCTACTCTACTGGAATACGTGCGCAAAGCTGAAAGAAAGAAAAACGTTCTGTAAAGAAAAGTTGGGTGTAAAGTGTGTTCTGTGTAATGTGTGCGATCCCTCCTTGAAAAGCTCTGACTGCGACTATGTATTGAACCCTATGCTGCGTTACCTCGCGGCCTTTCATCGCGAGCAAAAGTCGCAAGCGAAAGTCGCGAACAAAGTCACTAGGTGCGCATCCATTGTTCCTCGCGAGCTTTGCTCGGGAGATTAACTCGCAAAGCAAAGTCGCGAGCTCTTCAAATACATGTGTCCATCTTCTCTAGCTCGCGAGACTGTCTCGCGACATAGGTTCATGAGCAAGCCTCGCGAGACGTGTTTTCTCGAGGTTGCGCATTGCGCGACTTTCATTTGTTTCTCTCCTTTCTCTCGCCCGCACTCAATTGTGATCCATTTGCGTCTATGGACTCCTATCGAGATGCTCTTTAACATTGTGAACTTTTTACATCCATAATTTTCATATCCATTTCATCATATTTAATGTCGTTTTTAAACAGATATTCTTTGCATGCGAGCTATAACCGGGCTAACAATTCCTCTTTATCGTGATCCACCTTTTTGACATCAAAAACTGTGCTAAAATGACATGAAATACACACGGCATAATATCTTCCAAGATAAACATAAATATATTCAAAAGATATTTCCAAAAGATCACTTATCAATTATAAACGAAACAAATATAGTCTTATAAATCAGGTAAAAATGAGGCATATCAGGCGCAACGTGCAGGAATATATTATGATTAAGTAACACCATCCATCCGGGTCTCATGCTAGCACAGCTACTCCGATGGATGAAGATATCCCAAAAGATGAGGCTGTCGAAGAATGAGAGACGGGAGAACAAGATACGCCCTTCCTGACTTACCTTGACACCTATCAATCCCCCGGTGATGCCTTTGGGGATTTTAAGGCTCACTTTGGCTCCAGCTTTGGCAAGTTTCAGTAGGCCACTACATAACAGTTTGAGGACTTTAGCTCCTCTTGGAGTCAGAACTTTGGGGAGTATAAGCAGCAGATGGATCAGCAATTCACAGATTTCAATCAATCCATGACCCAGGGGTTTGGAGAGTTCCGAGATAAGGTATTTTAGCGTCTTGACACCCACTCTCGCTAGTTCACCAATTTCAGTCAATCTTCACAACAGGCGTTTTGGGATTTCCATCAGGATGTCTACCAAAGATTAGACACCCAAGAGCAGCATCTTGCCGACCTTGAGGCCAAGTGGGATGCCTTGTCCCTTTCTCACACTGCTTATCCACCGCCACCACCGTCGGACCAACAGTGATCCTTCACTGTTGGAGAGTATGTACATATTTCTTTATTTTATTTTATTTTTATTTTCTCCCTTTTTTCTGTTGTGGTGCGTTTTTCGTTGCTTTTATGGTATCTACTGCAGGCCTTCTTTTGGGATATGGTGCGTGAACGGCCCTCTTTATGCTATTCTTTTTAGGGAAGTCTCATCTTCTTTTGGCTATCTTGTGTTATTAATGTTTTGAGCACTGGGGACAGTGCTCGAATTTAGTATTGGGGGAGTATTTGGTTTTGTGTCGTGTCGTGTCTATTTGCTTGATTGGTGATGTGCATTTGTGATTATTTTGTGCTTTGGAATCAAGTTTTTGTCTGTGCGAGTAAGTTAGGATTTTGATTTGTGCATCTAAACTCTGTGTTATTGGTCAAACCTTGATGTAATTTCGTTTCTCTTGGTGATATGTGATTCAAGTGTAATGTGAATTGACGAGATTGTGTGGATTGATCATAAATTTGAGGTTATTGATGTGATTTGTCCGGCTAATGCTAGGGGTAGTGTTGACATTAAGGTTATCTATATACTTGTATCCTATTAAAATAAAAATAAAAATAAAATTGCAGAATGTAAACTCTAATAATTTGTTGAGATTGTTGAAATGGAGGAGGGACTCTACCCCTCTCTCTCGTAAATCGAGAAATGGGCATGGGAAACCATGATTGGAGACTCGAGTTCATCGAGAATTCACCTTTCGAACATTGTTCCAAAATCTGTTAAAACTTTCTTAATTTATTCATAAGGAACTTGTATCCTAAGGTGACCACTTTAGTTAATTCACCCCTAGATGAGAGTCGGGTCTGAGCAAAAAATACCTTCTTGTTTATTTGACATCCCTCACAATCTTAGATTTGTTTCACGTTAACTTTGAATATATATTCACCAAGTTTGGGGGAAAAACAAAAAAGGGGTTTGATTTATTGGACTAAGAGTGAAGTCGCATGAGTTATTTTTCTATTCTTATTGTTAAGACTTTGCTTGAGTACAAACAAATGGATAAGTGTGGGGGAATTTTTTTGTATCGATTTGGTTGTATTGCCGAAAGGTCTTGGTCTTATATGTGGATCTTTTTATTAATTTATTAGCATAAAGTACTTTGTGATATAATTCTAAGATCTTATTATTGTTTTCAGCTTGATGTAGGGAATTTGCTCATTATTTGAGCAAGAATCCGGAACTCGTGGCCCATCAAGAAAGCGAACACCTGCACCCATCCACAGAGCACAGAGCATGCCTGCACAACGCGGTGTGCTTGCACCTTCAACGTGTACCCTGCCGAGGGCCCGCTCGTCCCATCGAGCACCGCTTACTCGCCGAGCGCCCGCCGCCTCGCCGAGCGCTTTGCCACCTGCCAGACTGCCGCCACCGCGCTTCGTTCACCTGGATCCGACGCTCACCTTTGAAACAGAAACACCCACGCCACGAGCGCTCTGTCCAAAGGCGCTCACCCTGATTTTTAACTCCGTATCGCGCTCGCTCAGCATGCAATCGGCTTTGACTCATTCGATATATTTAAACGCCGTGCACGCTGAGTTAGGGTTAGTCAGTTTTTTTTGTTCCGATTTTCAGTTTTATTTTCAGAGACGAGGCAGACGAGAGACATGAGAGATGATTTTTCCTCATTTATCTTCTTCAGTTTTTCTTTCGTTCCTTTCGATTTGTGCATCATAACTATACAGTGTTAGCTCGGTTGGATTCGAATTCAGAGTTGGTTTCATATTTTTGTTTTCTTATTGGTATTTTCTTTCCTTTGCATTCTATCATTTACGATTCACGAAGTATGATATTGGATTATTATTATTAGTGTCTTGAATTTTTCTCTATCACATTTTATTGTTTTTCGATTTATGAGTTTGGTCTCGAATTATTGTTGAAGTGTGAATTGTTGATTATTTAATCTTTGAATCGTTTGTTTTTCGTGCTTTGCTATTGGATTGGAGATCTATGTTTTAGGTGAATTTGCTTGGGTTGTTTTTTATTGTGATTGATGGAATTAGTTTAGTTTTGTTCTACGTAATTAGCTACTTGTATTCGTGATTTCTTTAGGTACCAACTAGGTATTAAAAACCCCTAGCTAGGATTGCTTTTACTTATGTTTACTTTTCAGTATTCAATTCCCGTTTGTTCCAAAAACTCCATTTGGTGTTAGACTGTTTAGGATTTACCGCTTTTTTGTGTGACACGAACAATAAACCTTGATAAGTTTTCCTTGAGAGACGACTTGGGTCAACTTTCCACACGACGATTACCTCATTCGATTATGAGTCAATTAAGAGTGTACTTTTAGTTGAAACACCCGGCTCGATCCCCACTCCTCCAGCAGTTCTGCAGTGTACTTGGGATTGCTCGGCTTATCCGTAAACACAGAGAGACGAAGAAAATGAACGTTGAAAATGAAAGCCCTAGCCCTATATTTATAGGAGAAAGCGAGGGCTACGTGGCTGCTATGCAAGCTACCTTTTCAAAACTCAAAAGTGAGCAACTTTCGCAAACAGATTCCAAAAACAGCAAACTTGGTACCCATGGACTCGCAATAAAATAACGGACACAACGACTATAAACAAGATATACTTTTAAAAGACCCATGAAAAGTTCGATTTTTTAATAACTTCCCCGGAGTGCTAAACCTTCATGGGTGGTCGAAAATGCCTGAGGTTTCGTGATGGTCGGACCACCATAGCAAAAAGTCAACTTTTTACCTTCTTGAAAAACATGCCAAACAAACCTGAAGCTTAGGAAGGACGGGGTATTACAGATTTGGCTGAAGTAAGGGTAGATTAATAATTTTATTTTTTATGTGATTGCGAAAAACAAACCATGCATATAGTTGAACTGACTTATGCATTTAAATGAACACAAAAATATATGCAATTGAACACAAATATGCATGTACATTGAAAGCGTCTTTCGATTACTAGATGCACCCAAAGACGTGCTCGCATCACAAGATCACTCCCGACGCGCCAGCATCGTCCTTAGCGCATGTTGGCTAACATGCATTTCTATGTTTTGTTAAATCCATGAATATGTTTTTTCTGCATATTTTTTGTTTTGTGGCCAACATGTAGGTTTATGTTTTGGTTATATGCTTGAATTTGTTTTGTTATATACATATTAGTGTTTCGTACAACATAAAATTTTATATTTAGTTAAATGTATGAATATATTTTGTTATATACGTGATTATATTTTTGACAACAAATCTCTCATCCATCCTTATCCGTCAATTTCTTCATCTATTTTCCCAGTTTAGAATTTTATCGTAGTTTAAAAATCCGAAAAATCTTCACCATGGGATCTATGAGATGAGTGAATAAGATTGAATACTACGTACTATCTCGTGCTCGGGTACTATTTGATCCATCTTTTAGATATATATATATATGGGGTTGGATCGGTGAGAACTCATCTTTTTGAGAACTTGAGAACCATGATCTGACGTTGAAGATAATGCACAAAACAAGATAAAATTGTGCATAACGAAAACTTTCTAAAATTGTTGCACAACAAAATAATTTTAGAAAGTTTTAGTTATGCACAACTTTATATCGTTTTGTGCATCATCTTCAACGCCTTATGCATGGTTCGCAGAGTTCAAAAAAGATGTGGTTCTCATTGATCCACTCCCTATATATATATATATATATATATATATATAGGGGTTGGTTAATGGGAGAACTCATCCTAAGTTAAGAAATGAGAACTAACTATAGCCATTGATTATATCTAATCAAAAGGCTGAAAATTGAATTATGCATATTGGTTGAAATTAAAACATTTCGGTAGAAATGGAGTTGACTATATTCATGAGGGTAATGCGGTAATTAATTGTACTCGGTCTCACCCACCTACCAATATTCTCTGAATTAACGCAAGTAACGATTTGGTTTCCTTCTTTCTGTAATCTTCTCTCCTATCAGTAAGTGTGAAGCAATTATTCATCATAATTCGTATGAATCGAAAAGATTTCATTATTTATGCACAAATATAGAGAAAAAATTTGCACATTCAACTCTGTAATCTTTCTCCGGCTAGTTTTATTCGCACATTCAACACCGAAAACATTTGTATATCACTGCCGAAGATTTGACGAAGGCATGTTAATCGGTCAAACATAAGTAAGCTGATCGATGGAAAATAGGAACTTGGGCTTCATATTTATAAGTGTTTCACAAAAAATTTGTATTTCTTCTGCAATGATTTTCCGACGGCGTGAATAAACTTGTATTCTGCAACTTTTGCATTTTTATAAACTTGTTCATTTATATAATTTATGCAAAAAAGAGGCTACTCCATTAGTGTATTCTCCATTTGTTTTGAACAATGAATATACAAAACAGGATATCTTGCAGTTTGTTCATTTCTTATTTATGCATGTACCTTTATACATGATAGTGTCTGGTATATATTATAAGTATGCCATTATTGTTGGTCCTCTTTGTCGAATATTTTTTTCCTTGTTCCTCTACATGTGGGAGTTTCTTTATGTTTCGATTATTTTGTTGGTTGTTTTGGGTGGTTTGTGGTCCCCTGCTACTCGATTTTTTGTTTGTAGCCAAAACTGTGCATTCTTTTTTATAAGAATATAATTTAAGGTACATTTGTCGCACTGGATAATTATAAAATATGCATGATAATGAGTAGTTTTTATGAAAGTTCATTTACCCAAAATATAGTATTTGTTTAAACATGGTTAAGATTATCATTCAGTTCTTTTTTGGTTTGATTTGTCGCATCGGATAATGAATGGTTTTAATATACAATACCTGTACAAATATAATCAATCTCATGCACAACTTATTTGATGTAATCATTTATTTCAAAAAATAATCATATCCCATTTCTAATCATTATCTCTATGCAGTAACTCAAATGGCTTATGAAGATTCAGAGAAAAAACATAGTGGGTTAAGACGTAAGTGTTAAAAATGGTAAATATTTGGAGATTTAGGAATAAAATTTTTGTTGTGATATGTATTCATTATGATTTTTGTTTAGGTGGAAGATCGCAAGGTCAACCTTCCGCACAGAAGCTTGGCAATAAATTAAAACTAACGAAGAAAGTTGGAACAAAAGATATTATCATTAATAGATTGATGACTTATATTGTATCCATTTTGTTCATAATTAGTTTTATAATATCTATTGACATTAGGTTGATTAACAATTATTGTGCATATTGTTTAACAACTATTGTGCATATTGTAATGCTTTTTGTGCATATTGTGCAGATAAGCAGAATGTAACCAATTCAGATGTTGGGGTAGTCACTGAATCAACCAAGCATGTCACTATACACATGTATAGTGACCCATCAAAACAAACAAGTGATGTGCAAGGTACCTAAAAAATATATAACAAATAATTACTATATTTTTTATGTATAAATATTAATTGTTATATTAATTTAAATATTATTAATTATGAAGATGGACATAGTCATATGGTTATATCCGATGTTGTACCAGCACCTTCTGTGCAAGTCACTGTAAATCTAGCACGAGACACAGTTAATGGATATCACATTAGCAGTCAGAGTTTGTGAAAATTACATGTAACTTATGCGAACAACACGATACAAATTCATTTTGCAGGAGTTGTGGTGGGAAAAAATAGGGATGTTACTGTGAGCAAAGATGTGTCCACTAAGGGCAGTGCAAAAAGATCAAGGGATATAACTTCTATGAATACTGATGTGCAAGGTACACCAAAATTTTAAATTTTGAAAGTGTTGATATAAAGGAAGAAACATTGTGGAACAATCGATTAATATATGTAACGCCCTCATTCTCATAATAGAGACATTACTAAAATCTTTAATATTTATATAATATAATATAATGTGATAATATTATTAATTATATTTAAGCAGCAGAGTTTTAAAAAAATTAAACAAACGAACAACATCTCCCCTATAACTTATATAAACCAACCTGTACAACAACTATATCAAAGCCACAACAACATCAACACAATAGGGTCACAACCCTCATCACACATACATATATATATATATATATACATATATATATATATCAAATATATTACACCTATTCAACATTATCACAACCAAAAACCATGTAAGTTATACTTAACCACATTTAGGTATAAGTATTTTATGTACATATTCACAAAATAAAGATGGTGCTTCGGTGAGAATGGATATGTGGGGCTCTCTACCAACTGCTTCAACCATCGACTTCCTTAGCCTACAACACAAACGTCAAGTAGGGTATGTGAGCATGCGAACATAATCAGTGAGAATACACAAGATGCTGCTTATAATAAAGCGAGTAATAAAACATAATATAATGATCATACTTATTAAATTCATTGGCAAGATCATTATTTTTTTTCAAGGGTACCTTTATTCAGCACATAGGCTACGCCACACAGGCTATGATTCGCCACATAGGCCACGCCACATAGGCAATTATACACCACACAGACAATAATACGCCACACAGGCTTTTACCATGAATGTGTAATATTTCAAAGAAACGAACATACGATTACGGTATACTAAACCCGTAATTAGGGTTTTTCTCGAATATTCTTATCTGTGTGACATCGAATTGTATTTTGATTCAGTATCGTTATAACGAATTCCTTTTTATAATTCACTAAGGATTGTGAATTACGGAATTGAAATTTATGAAATAATACGACAGTATTATTTTAACGTCAAACGCGTACCGAACGTCAGTATTTTATGAAATTTTCTGAGCAGTGAAGCTTGGAATTAACTTCCATATTAATTCCTATGATAATGGAATTTTATTTATAAAGTAAGTATGAACTTACTACGACCATTTTGAGATGAGTCGATTTTGAACGTTTTGAGACGTTTTGAACGTCAACGTCTAGAGACATTTTGAAAAATGAGTTTAATGCTCAAAAAATTACAATAATTAATTTCCTATTATTATTTTATATAATTACAGTATTATTAATTGTTAAAATTGAATTTTTAGCTATTAAAATTCGATATTTTGGAAATGGGTTTTTCGAAAACCCTAGTTGCTTAAACTATGGTTTTTCACATGAAATGACACCATTAAATTATCCGTTGATATCTAAACTATATGTTATGATATATATGGATATTATTAAGCGTTAAAATCAAATTTTGGACCATAGAACTCGATGGTTTCAATTTAATAATTTCGAAACCCTAATTTTCAAAATTAGGGTTTTTGTGTGCTTAAAATGTGCTATTAATTACCCTATGCTATTATTTAATATCTAAACCATATATTATGATACATAAGAGTGTATTTGGAACGAAAATACCTTGTACAATATTTAATGGTGTGATTTATATTTTTACCCTAATTCACGCCTATTTTCGTGAATTACACTATGTGATGATTTAATTATTTTCATGGCATGTATTATATATCTATGATTTATATCTTGACTAATACATAGTATTATAGTGTAATTAAAATAAAATCACCCTCTCAAACACACCACATGCGACGGCTACACCATGGACAAAGCATGGGATTCTCTTTCTAGTGTCCAATACACGAAGAGCTCCTTAAACACTCTTCATCATCACCTCCTACTCCCAAAAATTTGTTGCATTCTCATTATTGTGTGTGTGTAACCGTACAGAGAGAGAGATATAGGGGACTCTTCCCTTTCAATACACTTTACTCACTATACTCTCTCAAGCATTTTGAACACACAACACACTTTACTCTCTCATTTTTTCGCGAAAAACCGAGAGCAACACTCTCTCGTTTTAAAAATTTTCCTTCTTCTCTTCTTCTCTTCACAAATCTTGATACCATATACATTCTTCTTGGATTCCATAGCTATTCCAAAGGTAAAATCTTGAACCATAGTACCGATTTTTGTTTCCATTGTTCAAGATTTTCGAACATGTTCTTAGTATGAATGTATGTTTTAAATGTTCTTGAGAATGAACTATGGTTGTATATATGTTGCTTGATGATTTTATTTACAAATATGAGAAAATATGTTAGATGAACATAGGATATTGCATATAAAATGTATGAATGTATCTAGCCTATATATGACATTTTCGAACCATAGGTCTTGTTTGAAATAATTTTCGAAAATGTTAGAAAAATTGTTATGAGGACCGATTGCTTTCATGTTGTTTTAAGGATGGATTATTGATCTATGATATGTTTAGAATCCATAGTAGTTTATTGGAATTTTTAGAAAAATCCTAGCCTAAATTTTTGAAATTACCGTGAACTTTATAAACATGGACCTTGGTGTATAATTTTTATTTTAAGCATGCAATGACATATTAATGCTTTAGAACCTTGATTATATGTTCTATGAATTTATTAGAATTTTTGAAAACCAAGTGATAAATTTTTAGAAAATGCCGTGACCTTATAAGTTTGATACCTTGGTGTATTAGTGATCTAGTGTATTGTTTGTGTGTTATATGATTTTGTTGGAATTTTTGAAAATCAAATACTAAATTGAATCAAAAAAACCGAAAGCCTTGAGCTTGAATAAGGTGATGATTTAATTGGTTTTTGATGATTTAAATGATGTTATATTAGTATATTATAGTGTATGAGCATAATGTATAATTGTTGGAATTTTTGGAAACCAAACCCTAATTGAAATCAAAGAAACCGAGAGCTATTGCTCCATAGGGTGATGATTTCAAATGGTTTTGGTTAATGTTATGATGTATTATTGTTATACTATAATGTTTAATCATGTCATGAATTATTTGGAATTTCTAGAAAAAATTGTTTGATAATTATTTGGTACTTATCTTATAATTATCGAATGCAATTCGAATTTATTTATTGATGATTGAATGGTTATGATGAACTATAGGTTATAATTATGACATATATTGATGTTGGGACATTATACTATGTGTATATCAATTTTGGGAATTTTTGGACAATTATTTCATATTTAATGGAATTACCGTAGCATATATATGTACATATATGTTAATAAAAAAATCATATGAATGATATTATTTCATATTCTGGACCATAGTGTATAATAATACACTATAGTAATTTAGAAATTTTGAAAGCCATTTGGTAATTTTAATTAATTAAAAATATTTCGATTATTTCTAAGGATTTTAAATCCTTTTTAATTCAGTTTAATAATAAATTATATGTCTAATTAATATTCTGGACATATTTGAAATTTATAAAATTTTATAAACATAGATTGCTATGCTTGAGACAAACGTTTATTTTGTAACGTTTTTAACTTTCGAAAATATCGTTTAAATATTAAAAGGATTAATAATTGCGAAAATTATTTATAAGTCCTTTGATTTACGTGATAAATCGAGAAATAGGACTTTACGATTTCAAATTGATCAAATTCGATTTATAAAATAAAATAGAAAGAAATTACTATTTGAAAGTCAAAATTGTTGACTTTATTAACCAATGTTGACTTCGTTGACTTTTAAAGTCCAACGTGCGATTATCTGATTGATAAATCGCCGATGCGCATAAGATATACTAATTGAGTATGATACCTCATTAGTAAGAAAAGATTTCATAAATGAAATCCATATATCGAGCGATACTTATAATCGTTGAGCGTCTAAGCCCAAGGGTTAAGATGATATAAGTGAGCGTATCTCGAAGGACGAGAACAATTCAAAGTATATAAGTATTTGAAAGCGTATTGAATTAATTAAGGAATTCAGTTCACCTCGATATAAGATATCGAAGTTTATCTTAGATTTTGAAAATCTCGAGACTTGAGCGACGTCTAAAACCCAGCTTTTTAGTAAAATTGTGGGCCTTAAGCGGCGACCGAACACCGACGTGCAAACATACCTAGGACTCAGTTACGACGAACCATAGTCCAGGTGGGCCTTTTTCTTACCTCACTATTGTGGGCTTTCTTTTCAAATAGCAGTGATCTTGCTACTCTTTACAAATGAATTTATTCTGACCTATTCGATTGTTTATCAATGTTTACAATTTTACCCGCCAAAATATCTGTTTTGAGTGAATCCTATCGGCGTGAAGGTTGGAGCGATATGTTATTATTTTGTTAGGTCGCTTCAACCTCCTTATAATGTCGGGTCTTGTGCCAGAGGTTAATGCCTGGCTAGGATTGGCGTGAAGGTTGGAACTATATGTTGTGTGTACACCTGAAAGTGACTGTGTGCCGTATGGAAATCGGCGGTCACGGCGTCGTTGAGGAGGCCTCCTTCACGGCGTTATGCGTTTGAACCTTTGATCTTTGACATTATGATATCGGGATATGGATCACACACACCAAGAAAATGCTCGGCGGCGATGTTTATGAGCGAAAATGTTTTAGTAAGCCTGAGCATTTCAACTAAAACCGCATGTGTCTTACTACGATATTGGCAATGTAATTCAAATTATCAAATGTTTTCGGCATGAGTCCACTGAGTGCAATTTCTTGTACTTAGCCCTGCATATTTGTTTTTAAATGTGCAGGTTGAGCTTCGATGATGGTGATGGGGAAAGTGTTGAGGAGTCCGGTGTCCTTGACCAGTTTATTTAGAATTTGTGGTTTTCACCTTGAATGCATATCATCATATATGTATTCACACACTTTCCGCTGCTAAACTCTGAATTCATTTACTTTATGTTTTGGTAGGAATTGTTAAGGTCTCTCAGGTCATTTATATCTTTGGATTGTGGGAGGATAATGCAACATGAACTATTGAGGTCCATCGGACCACTGTTAAGTCTTTGGGTTCGATGGCCTAAACCATTTGAATTGCTATGTTACCATCTTACATTATGCTCAAGCATGCTAGTTTATTGTTATTATGCATCCTTATCTTAGTCTTGCAACCCTAAAATACTACTCCTAGTATTAGTCGCCTTCCAGTCCGGGTTAACCGGGGTGAGGTCGTGATAGAATGCAACAACACAACAATGATAATAATCTTAAACTTACAGATAAAGTAAATCCCACCTCGTGTAGATGTTTAAAAGAACACGCTTTAGCCCTTACTCGGTTGTTCGTCGTCGAGCTTCGGATGTCATGTCATCTAGCACTTACAATACTTGTAACTTGTCTTTGTAATTACTAAAGCTTTATTCTTAAGCATTAAATCAAACATAATCCTTTTACATAACTCTTAATAGTTAATATTCTGTAAAAATAAGAACTCACAACTAATTTTAAGTCTTAGCTTTCATTTAAATTCTTATGCATAAATATACCATTATTCATAAAAAACATACTTATATTAAGCACTTAAGCTTACATTCATTAAGTGCCCTTCAACCTAATGAATGAAAATTATAAATAATTCCTTACTTTATTCAACCTAATATATAACTTGCTCATTAAAGCTCCATTTTCAACCATAAAGCATCATTCTATATTTAACTTTAATTAATCTTAAGCTAAATATAATTACTTCCATTAAAGCATAAACTAAACTTTTCTAACTTTCACATATAAACTTAGAAATTTCCAAATAAATTATATTATGCTTAATTTACTTCCTAAAGCTTATATATCAAGTCATTTGAAACAAATAAAATCAAAATCATAATAACCTACAACTTCCATAATTTTCGAAAATTATGAAAATTATATATTAAATTTTTAATCTATTTTTCTTGCTTAATACATGCTTAAATACATTCAAATACACAATTATAAACATAATACAAGCATAATTCAACATCATTTAAAGATCAAACCTAGGGTTTGATCCTATTTCTCAAATCACATATATTTCATAATTTGTGACGACCCGACTTCCCAATGAAGTACGGATTCTATGGGTCGTCACCGGTATGATAAAGCAGCAGATATAAACATAATCAATCAATGCAATTAACCATTTAACAACTCAACAACGCGTATCTAACAAGGAATTTAGCTATTCAATACCAACTCGAGTCACAGAAGGACTCGTAAAAAAGGGTCCAAGGTCCAAGGACTCGTCAAGGCACAATTCAAAGTACGAGGTACGACCTCAAATTCAATACGGTATGAAGCCAATTATAATCAAAACATCAAAAGTTATCAGAGTTAGGCAGCAATAACGTGTGGACATGCATATGACAATGCATGCCAAAGGTTCTAGAATCCCTTCTAATTAAGCATAAAACAACTGCTACTCTGCACCACCTCGCACCCATCATCGATCCTTGCTCAACCTGCACATAAAAAATGAGAAGCAGGGCTAAGTACAAAAGTACAAAGTGGACTCATTGCCGAAAATATTTTCTTTGTCAAAAGTTATTAACTGCCCACAATAGTGCATGAGGATTTTAGTTGAAAGACTCATGCCTATCAAACATTTTATCGTTTTCCAAAAGTGTCCGGACGGACTATTTCATCCACGTTGTTCCATATCTGATCATTCATTCATTCATTCATTCATTCATTCATTCGCGCACTATGGAGGTGGCCACCTACACATAATCGTCGTGATCGGTCGAGGTAGCTAACCTTAACACCACGGTCCTGCGTGTACACAATCCGAGTTAGTCCTTAACTAAGTCGGATCCGATCGTTACCCTTTTTAACGTTGGTGGACCAACACATTTACATACCATATTGGATATACCAATCTCAGATAGGATAACAACAAAACATAAACATTTGGCGATCGATAACATTTCATGTGATAATATTTCATAAAGCTTTGTAAATCATGCTTTGAGATATGCATAACATTTTGTTTCAAGAAAGCCCACCGCTAATCCAAAGCTAGTAAGTCTAAATGAGCGCGGGTGTGGTTGTTCTTCCTCGCCGACTAAATGCGATATAACCGCTTCATAAGAAAATAGTGTTTCTTAGATTCTTTCTATCGATCGAAGGTCGTTTATAAACTACGACTTAAAGTCCCCACTTAGGGTTTCTCTATGATTTCATGTGATTGTTTTAAGATAATTTCTATTATCTTACATTCTCAATTCCCAAGCTATATCACTTCATCGTTCATAGGTGAACTTCAATTATGAATCACATACTCCGAGTCTATCCTCAACTTTAACCGTAGTGTTATTCTAAACGTTACTACGTTATAGATTGTCGATAATCATATTATGATTGGTAAATAGGATATTCTCAAGCCACTAACTAGACATAACAATAATAGTTACGTTCTAGTAGGTTATGCTTGACGACTTATCGTATTAGCACGATAATTAAAAGAGGAGTGTTGACTTATGATTCAAGGGAACATATGCTATCATGTAAGTATGTACTTAAGAATAAATGAAGTGCTTCGGGAATATTAACTCGACCTTTGAGACATAAGGATCGACATCTTATGTTCGAATCTTTACTTATACATTACGACATTGTTTGTTTATCTTAACTCGTCGGAGATTACATATGCCGTATAATCGTTATTCGTTATCGAGTTGTTTTAACGCTCAACTAATATCGTATTGGGTTGTCGTTATTAAGTATCAACGGCGTAGCTCGGCTTTTGGTTTTTCTAACTTAGGAACTCACGTTTCAGTAACATTTTAATAGTAGCAAACCCTAATTTATGTCGAACTTCGATTCCCGTTGGTTCGTTCTTAAGATATCGAAATTGGTCGATTTCTTTTGGATTCTCGTACATATAGTATTATGTTGTTTACGTTTGGGGTTTTGGTTTGTCGGTACAAAATAAACATAAACATTCAACACCAAACAATACCATACACAACATAAACTATACTAAAGCATTAGAAAACCCTAATTTCTAACATAATACACAATCATTGTGTATGTGTGCATAAGTGTTCCATTCATTCACCATAATCACAACCATTCACTCTAAGCTTCTAATTTCACTATCATGGCATCATTTAACATTAGAATTAAACTCATACTTAGCCATTTTGTTACGTTTTCGATAATTAGCAACAATCAGCATATGTATCCAATAATTTCCAATAAAAACATGTTATACTCCTATCATACTATAGGATTTAATTACCAACTCAATATCATCATACAAAATTTTAAACCATAGGTTAAAATCTCAAAACTTTCGGCAATTTCAATTTAATAAGCTTTGGTGTTCAAGAAATCCCACAAAATTTTATATCTTGCTTATACTATATACTAAACAAGAAATATCACTTCATATCATGCATTAAAAATTTAAATTCATGCTTTTCACCCTTATTCAATTCGGCAATCATATATATATATATATATATATATACATATTCAATAAATTCCAATCTTTCACAATATGGTTATATAATGTAATAACATGTAATATTAACATTAAACACCAACTAATATTTATAATATCACACATCCTATTATTCTCAATAACAAAAATCAAATAAATCACTATATATATATATATATATATATATAGCTCACGGTTTTCTCTTGGAAAATAGGAGAGGTGTTTGAATAAATTCAAGGTTAATATATGATGTTCATATCATACCTTAAACACCATATCTCAACTATTTTCAATAAATAAAAATCAAACAATACTCGAATATATATATATATATATATATATATATATATATATATTTGCCTCTTATAAAAATAAAATAGGAGATGTGTTTCAAAATTCCAAGATTTTTATATAATGTTCACATCATATATTAAACACCATATCTCAACTATTTTCATTAAATAAAAATCAAACAATGGATTTAAAATACCATGGAGCTCACGGCTTTTAAAAAAAATTTCACAAAAATATTCTGAAAATTTTGATATTTATTCTACATGTTTATAATATATTAACAAGAAACAATATCAAATAATATTTACAAAAGCATGCTTTATCACATATAAAAAGGAATAAAGCATAAATCAAAAAATATTAAACATGCTCCAAAAATTCTGAAATTTTAACTACAGCCTTAGAACATTATTCTAAGCATTTCTTATTCATGGATTGAGAGTATTTGATGGCTCAAAGTCACGAAAAAATTGAGGAGCAAAACTAGGGTTTTTTGTGAAATAAATCAAGAAAAATCTAAAAACAATTCTACTCCATTAAAAATGGAGAGAATGATGATTAATACCTTAGTATGGTCTTAGAATAATTGTTTGGAGGTTGGAAGGATTTGAGAATAGGATTAAAGGTTGAAAAGTTGAAGAACAATGGAGAGAATTTGAAAAGAGAGAGAAAAATGTTCCAAAGTGTGAGAGGCTGTAATGGAACGTGAGGCTGCTGTATTCCAGCCTAAAGGGCTTTCCTTAGCTCATTTGGGTTGGTCTTGATGGTGGTTGGGAGGTGGATTGGTCAAATTACCCGTTTTGGCGTGTTAATACCGACTCTTTAAGTTTTAACGCGCTTTCGATTGATTTCTCGGAACCTTAAGGTTTTATTTTATTAAATTGCCTTTAAAAGACTTATTTCAATGTTTATAATAATTTCATGAAGTTCAGACGACGTCCGATAAGTCAATTCTGAGTAATCTCGGAAAAACAGCGTTCGACGATTAAATTATGCTCATTTGAAATTCTATTGAATTCTTGATATTTCATAATTTATTTGATTCTTATAAATCATATTTTATTGATTCAGACCCTTGGTTTGAGTCTCGGATCGTTCGGATCAATTTAGGATTTTCTCGGTATATTTTTCCCGGCATTCGGTTAAGTTCTTCAGGAATTTCTTTCAGAAATTGATTCTTAAAATTTATAAATTCATAATAAGATATTCCTTCATGATTTTGATTGTTATCAATAATTATCATGATTAGCACGGACTGAAAGTTGATCCGGCTCGTAAATAGTGCTTTTAAGACTGATCGGGCAAGTATGCCCGAAAATTCTCATTCTTTGGCTTCTCGCATGTTTTCGTGAGAGGATTCTAGAAATGAAATCCTTTTCTCAAGATTCATTCTCGATCTTTTATTCTATGTTCGGGCTATTGAAAACCCTGTCGGTGAACTAGTCACTAGTTTTTATTTCTCTAGTTTTCGATCTCGAATCGATTTTAATTCGTTTCGTTGGTTACCTTAAACATAATTAAGGTCTAAGAACCACAAATAAGTGATTTAAACATCACTAATAAAAGTTATAAATTTTTGGGTTATTACATACCATCCCTTAAAATAAATTTAGTCCGAAATTTGCTAACCTGGAAGAGATCCGGTATTTCTCTTTCATAGTCGATTCGAGTTCCCAGTTGCTTCTTCTTGTCCATGGTGTCTCCATAGAACTTTCACTAACTTATCTCTTTGTTCCTTAGCTTTTGGATACGTCGGTCTAAGATTGTCGTAGGTAGTTCTACGTAACTCATATCGTCATCGAGGATAATATCTGTCGGCGGTATCACGTGGCTGGGGTCATGTATGTACTTCCTTAGTTGTGAAACATGGAACACATTGTGCACATTTTCAAAACTTGGCGGCAATGCAAGTCGGTGGCAGTGGTCTATTCTTTCCAAAATTTCATAGGGTCACATGAAACGTGGTCGTAGTTTCCTTTTATTCCAAATCTCATGATTCCTTTTGACGGAGAAATCTTGAAGACTTTGTCTCCTACGCCAAAATGCGCCTCTGTCGACGTTTGTTGGCGTCACGATTTTTGTCGGTCTTGGGCCTCCTTGATCCGTTGGCGGATCATGCTTTACAATCTTGATCATTTCGCCTACGAGTCGTCCTAACACTCTCCTTTCTCCCACTTCATCCCAAAGAGGGGTGATCGACATTTCTTTCCATAAAGAGCTTCGTGCGGGGCCATTTCAATTGTTGCTGGTAGTCTGTTATTGTGGCGAATTCCACAAGTGGCAACACTTGTTCCCAACTTTCTCTCTATCGAGGACAACGGTTCTCAACATGTCTTCTAGCTTTTGAATGGTCCTCTCGGATGTCCGTGCATGCGTGGGTGGAACGCGGTATCGAAATGTAGTCGAGTCCCCAATTCCTTTGTAAACTCATCCGAACTGGATGTAAATTTGAATCTCTATCGACGTAATATTCTTCGAAACTCCATGTGAGCGTATGACCTCCCGGACGTACAACTGTGCTAGTCTGCCTGATCCATGTGTTATCGGAATGGGTAGAAAATACGCGCTCTTGGTCAAACGATCGATGATGACCCAAATAGCGGTATTTCCTCTTTGTGATTTGGGTAGCCCGGTAACAAAGTCCATGGCTATATCGTCCCATTTCCATTCCGGTATGTCTAGCGGTTGTAAGGTTTTGTACGATCGTTGGTAAAGTGCTTTCACTTGTTGGCACGTCAAACAACTTTCTACGAATGAAGCTACGTTTCGCTTCATTCCATCCCACCAGAATTTCTCTTTGAGGTCTTGGTACATTTTGGTGCTTTCAGGGTGTGCGGTGTAAGAAGTCTCATGGGCTTCCTTCAAGATCTCGCTCCTAAGCCCTTCGTCTTCTGGAACACACACTCTCCCGTCATACAACAACACGTTATTTGTTGCTTCTTTGAAATTCTTGTGGTTGTTGTCCTTGATCTTAGTTCGTATTTCCTCTAGTTTCTTGCTCTTCCTCTGAGCTTCTAAGATTCGGGCTCTTAAGTCTGGGATTGCAATCAACGTTGCAATACAACCCTCTATTGTCAAAGACGGGTCTATGACTTCGATGTTCATCCTCTGAAATTCCTTTATAAGTATTTCCTCATGACTGAGGAGACATCCCAAACTAGGATGGGATTTGCGACTCAAGGCATCGGCTACAACATTAGCCTTGCCTTGGTGGTAATTGAACCACAGTCGTAATCTTTCACTAGTTCTAACCATCTCTGCCCTCATGTTAAGATCTTTACGCTCAAAGAAATACTTGAGCTTTTATGGTGAAGATAGATCTCACATCTAACTCCATAAAGGTGATTCCTCCAAATCTTTAAGGCATGTACGACCGCTGCTAATTCTTAGTCGTGCGTAGGATAGTTCAACTCATGTAGGCATAATCGCTTTGAAGCATAAGCAATACCCTTACCTTCTCGCATCAAAGACACATCCTAGTCCATACTTTGAAGCATCAGTGTAGATTTTGTATTCTTTATCTGCCTCGGGCACTGCTAGTACAGGTGTTGTCATCAGCAACTCATTAAGTCTCTGGAAACTAGCCTCACACTCGACGGTCCAAGTGTACTTGATTCCTTTCCTTAACAATTGGGTCATGGGTCGGGCTATCGTTGAAAATCCTTCGATAAATCTTCGATAGTAGCCGGTAAGTCCTAAAAAACTCTGAATTTCATTCGGGTTCTTTGGTGATTCCCATTCTCGAACTGTATCAATCTTCGAGGGGTCTACTTTGATTCCCTCGGTGGATATGATGTGACCCAAGAATGTCGGTTCATTTAACCGAACTTCGCACTTGCTAAACTTGGCGAAGAGTTGCTCTTGCCTTAATGTTTGCAAACACCGTTCTCAAGTGCTCTTTATGTTCTTGGTTATTCTTGGAGTATATCGGATATCGTCTATGAATACTAGGATAAATTTGTCTAAGTACGGGTGAAATACCCTATTCATGATATCCATAAATCTTGTTGGGCATTTGTAAGTCCAAATGGCATAACGATGAATTCAAATGACCATACCTTATGCGGAAAGCCGTTTTAGGTACATCCTCCGTCTAATCCTCAATTGGTGATATCCCGACTTTAGATATATCTTTGAAAGACTCACTGCTCCTTGGTCGATCAAGCAGATCGTCAATTCGGGCGAGGATACTTATTCTTAAGAGTTATCTTGTTTAACTCTCGATAGTCTATGCACGTCCTTAGTGTACCATCCTTCTTTTCACGAAAGGACGGTGCTCCCATGGGGACACACTAGGTCTAATAAAACCTAACTCCAAGAGTTCTTGCAGTGGATCTTCAACTCTTCAAGTTCATTTGGTGCCATCCGGTATGGGGCTTTTGACACGTGGTCGAACACGGTTCGAGTCGATCGTGAACTCGATCATTGGTTTAGCGGTAATCCCGATAGTTAAATGCGAAACACATCGGGATACTCTTTCATGATCGGGCGTCTACTATTCACCTCTCATTCGATCTTTCACCGGAGGTGAGCGAGGTAGGCATGGTTCTCGGTCTTGTTGAAACGTCGCTTGCTTGTAGTGCGAGATATAATGGGACTCTTCTCCCATGCGATCCCGTGAAGGTCGGTGGTTCCTCTCCGGATGTTGGAAAGAAATTTTCCTTTCATTACACGGGATGGTCGCACTATGTTCGGTTAACCAATCCATTCTTAGGATTATGTCCACATCATCATAGGTATGGCGTGAAGGTTATCTGTCGAAGACCTTAAGTGAGCCTAGTCGAGTTCTGGGTTCGAGCATATGTGGGTAACCGTTCTTATGCCTCCTCTTGGAGAAGATATTCTCATAATTTGTTCAGCGCGTTTAGGATCTAATCCTAAGTTCTTTACGCATGCTTCAGCAATAAAAGAATGCGAGGCGCCAGTATCAAACAGTAGGATAATAGGTAGTTGGAGGAGTATTCCCATACCTGCCAAGTTTCCTTGGTTCTTTTGCGGCTCCTGTGGGAACTCCCTTTCCTGGTTGAGGGCATGGGCCCTCGTTTCTTCAGGCGGTGTTCTTGATAATGTTGTTGCGGTTTGCGTTCTTTCTTCTGTTGTTGTTGTTGTTGTTGTTGTTGTTGTTGTTGTTGGGGCTGGCGGTATTGCTGCTGCGGCTATCGCCATTGTTGTCGTCGTTGCCGCCGTGGTTGATATGGTCGCTGATTTGGCTGGTAGTACTGAACTGGGGGCTGTTGTTGGATCGGTTGGGCTTGAATAGTCCGGACCGATTGGACTTGGTTGGGCACATTGGGATGGCCATTTCCTCCTTGGCGTATCGAGGCGGTCCACGAGAAGTGGCCTTCGCCACACTTGAAGCATCATCATTTGTGAATCGCATGCCCTTATGACTCCTATGGCACCCAGGGCTGCGAGGAGTTTCACAAATTTTTGGTTTCCCCCGCCAGATGCGGGTACCATGGGGCGTCCATTCCCCTGCCCGTGCCCAGATGGCACGTTATTTCCTTGCCATGGCCTCCTGTCGGCCTAGCCAGTGTTGGATCCTTGTCCTTGGTGGGGTCCTTCCCACGATCCCCTTGATGATTCGGGGGATGCACAACGACAATCCTATCTTCGGGCATAGCAGCCTCAATGTCCAATGCCCGACTGAGGGCCTCACGGTAAGTCAGGTTTCCGTGGCCAGCTAACGATACTCTGATTTCATAACGGAGTCCCGCCCGAAACTTCTCAGTCCTCTTCTCGTCGGTGTCGACCAATTGAGGCGCATACCGCGACATCTCACAGAATGCACGGTCTTAATCTGTGACCGTCGTCTTTCCTTGGCGTAGGTTGTAGAACTCATGTTCTTTCTTTTTCCGGTAGCTCTTAGGAATGTACTTCTCGTACACTTCCTCCTTAAATTCCTCCCAGGAGAAATTTTCCAGCTCTTCCTCAGATAGAGTCTTCCTCTTCGTCTCCCACCAGAAGTGTCACGATCCCACTCCGGACCAACCCGGACTGGAGGGCGACTAATACTAGGAGTAGTATTTTAGGGGTTACATGGCTAGAATAGAGATGCATAACAAAAATAAACTAGCATGCTTGAACAGAATATGAGATAATGTCATAACGGTTTTAAAAAGGTTTAGGCCATCGGACCCCAAAACTTGCCTGATCAGATGGACCTCAATAGTTCATAACATAAAGCATAAATAAAGGAGTTCGAGTGTAGCAATGGAAAGTGTGTGAATACATATATGGCGATATGCATTGAGTATAAACCACAAATTGAAATAAATTGGTCGAGGACACTTGGACTCCTCAACACATTCCCCATCATCACTATCGAGCTCAACCGCACATTTAAAAACAAACATGCAGGGCTAAGTACAAGAAATTGAACTTAGTGGACTTATGCCGAAAACATTTGATAACATTTGAATTACGCCCAATATCGAGTAAGTCGCGAGGGTTTTAGTTAAAAATGCCTTGTCTTACCAAATCATTCGGTTAGTAAACATAGCTCGCCGAGCATTTTCTTGGTGTGTATGGTCCGTATCTCATAGTACCAGTTCATAAAAGTATTAAAATTAAGCGTCGAGAGGAGGCCTCCCATCTACGACGCCGTGACCGACAGTAATCGATGACGGCCTACATCGCTCTCTACAAGCATATGTTAACACAACAGAGTTCCAACCTTCACGCCAATCCTAGCTGGGCATTTATCATCCGACACAGACCCGACATTTAAAAGGTTGGGCGCGACCCAAATGACATAACTGTCATAATAAAGTTCCAACCATCTCCACAGCCCTACCCGGCAAACAGATAGATCCATACACAAAGCGAAATATTTTTGGCGGTGTAATGCAAAAACATTTGTTAACAATTGTAGAATAAGTCGTAAATAAACTCATTTGAAATAACGAGAAAGTCACATTTTAGTGGGGTGAAAAGGCCCACATTTTGAAGATAAAGCCCTTTGGACTATGGTTCGTTGTAAAAGTCCCAGTTCGATTGTTCGTCGAAATCCGATCAAGGCGTTTGCGTCCACACTATACTGAAAAAGCAAGGCTTTAGTATCGCTCAAGTCTCTCGAGACTTTCAAAAGCTAAGATAAACTTGATATTTCATATCGATGTAGACTGAATTCCTTAGTGAATTGATACGTCTCTAACACGTATCTGATTGAATTGTTCTCGTTCATAGAGATACGTTCAACGATAAGTATGTTTTTCGATATATGGATTTCATTTGTGAAATCTTTTCTTACTAATGAGGTATCATACTCAATTAGTATATCTTATGCGTCTTGGCGTGTTAGTCAATCGTAAACGTCGTTTGACTTAAAAAGTCAACGAAGTCGACACCGTCGACAAAGTCGACAATTTTGACTTTCAAATAGTAATTTCTTACTATTTCGTTTATAAATCAAATTTGATCGATTTGAAAGCGTAAAGTCCTATTTCTCGATTTATCACGTAAATCGAGGACTTATAAATAATTTCGCTATTAATAAACCTTTTTATAAATAAAATGCGTATTTTCGGTTTTAAAACGTTATAAAATGAACGTTTGTCTCAAACATAGCAATCTATGTTCATGAAATTTTGTAAAATTTAATTATGTCCAGAATATTAATTTAACAAATATTTTATTAATAAACTGATTTAAAAAGGATTTAAAAATCCTTATTAATTATCGAAAATCTCGATAATTAACTTAAAAATATCAAATGACTTTTGAAAAATTTTCTAAATTAATATAGTGCATTATTATACACTATGGTCCAGAATATGAATTTATAAAATTCATATGATATTGTTTGCTATTTATTTATATATATACATATATATAGTTACGGTATTTTCAATAATTAGGGAATAATTATCCAAAAATTCCCAAAATTGAAATATACATAGTATAATATCCCAACATCAATATATATCACAATTATAACCTATAGTTCACCATAATCATTCATTTACCAATATATAACAATATTTACGGTAATTACAAGATAATTACCAAATAATTAGCAAACAATTTCTAAAAATTCCAAATAAATTCCAACATGATTAAACATTACACTATAACATTGTAACATCATAACATCAATCAAAAATATTTGAATCATCACCATATGGAGCTCAATAGCTCTCGGCTTTTTTGATTCAAAATGGTATTTGATTTTCAAAAATTCCAACAATTATATACTATGTTTATACACTATAGTATAGTAATATAACATCATAATATTTATCAAAACTAATTAAATCATCACCTTCAAGAGCTCAAAGCTCACGGCTTATTTGATTTAAATTAGTATTTGATTTCCAAAAATTCTAATAATTTCATACAATGCATAAACAATATACTAAAGCATTAATACACCATTGCATGTTCAAAAATAAAATCATACACTAACCTATACCACTATAATGCTCACGGTATTTTCAAGAAAATGTGCAATTGGTTTTCAAAAATTCTAATCAATTCATAGAACATATAATCAAGGTTCTAAAGCAATAATATGCTATTGTATGCTTGAAATAAAAATTATACATTAAGGTACATACATATATTGCTCACGGTATTAATGAGAAATCAAGCTAGGGTTTTCCAAAAATTGTTAAATCAATACCATAGTCTTAAATCATAACATAGATCAATAATACATGCTTAGAACATACTAAGAAGCATTCGGTCACTACCATATTATTTTTAACTATTTTCGAAAATTATTCCTAATACATACTATGGTTCGAAAATTATATATATACATGCTAAATCCTTACAAGCATTTCATATACCATGTCCTATGTTCATCTAAACATATTTCTCATATATTTTCAAAATAAAATCCTCAAGAACACATATATAAACAATAGCTCATGCTCAAGAACATTTAAACACATATTAACCTATATAAAACTTTCGAAACCTATACATATATATTAAAACAGTTTCGAAAATTTTAGAACAAAGGAGATGAAAAATCGAAGCTATTGGTCCTTGGTTTACCTTTGAAAATGGAATAGAATGACAAGCACAATGTGGATATTCAAACTTGGTGAAGAAATGAAGAAGAAGGAAGAAGAAAAATCTGAAAATAGAGAGGGGGAGGTCTCGGTTTTGGGCAGGAAAAATGGAGAGTAGAGAGTGAATAATGAGTTCAAAATGTTTGGAGTGAATGAGAATGAGAAGAATGAAGGGCTCTCTCCTATATCTCTCTCTCACTCTCGATTTTTGGCAAGAAAGAGGCAAAATCTGAAGCACATTGGGTCTGAGAGTGATGATTGAAGAGTGTTTAAGAGCTCTTCATGTATTGGGCAAATTTAAAAGGTGAAATGATTTGTTTATGGGGTGAAGCATAGCCGGCGCATGGGGGGGTTCAAGGGGGCTGATTTTATTTTATTTTTACACCTAATATATTGTATTAATCATATAATAGGTCATAGATATATAATCATGCCATAAAATAATTAAATCAACCAATAACACAAAATTGGAATTCTGGGTTGCAATTTTGAGAAAATAGGATAAAAATTATAAATCACACCTATAATTGATACTCATGTAATTTTCGATCATATATATCATAATATATGATTTAGATATTAAATAATAGCATAGGATAAAATTATAGCACATTTCATGCAATAAAAACCCTAATTTCGAATTTAAGGCTTCGAAATTTATATAATTGAAACTATCGAGTTTTATGGTTCAAAACTGATTTTAATGCTTAATAATATCCATATATATCATATTATAAAGTTTAGATACCATATGATAATTTAATGGTATCATTTCATGTGATCAAACCACAATTTATAAGATTAGGGTTTTGAAATATATTTCAAAAATATCGAGTTTAATAACTCAAATATTGATTTTAATAATTATTAATACTGTAATTATATAAAATAATAATAGAAAATTAATTATTATAATTTCACAGGCGTTAAACTCATTTTCAAAGCGTCTCAGGCGTTGGCGTTAACGTTCAAAACGACTCATCTCAAAATGGTCGCGATGAGTTCATACTTACTAAATAAATATATTCCATTTAATAAAGGAATTAAGATGGAAATTAATTCCAAGCTTCCTTTGCTCGAAAATTTCATGAAATCTTGACGTTCGATGGCGTTTGGCGTTAAAATATATTGACGAATCATTTCGTAATATTTCAACCCTTTAATTCACAATCCTTAGTGAATTATGAAAAGGAATCGTTATAACGATATCGTATCGAAATCACAATATTCGATGTCGTAAAAAAAAATATCGACAAAACCCTAATTACGGGTTTAGAATACCGTAATCGTATGTTCGTTTCTTTGGAATATTACAAGAAGTCGGCGGCACCAATCATACGGAAGGAAGCGCATGGCAGCGTTCACGAGAGGTGCGATGGAGAAGTTGAAGATTCGCTCGGGCGTAAATCAAGTTCAAGATCCGGGATTCCCAGTCCGTTGAAGGTTGGTGGGTTACGCACGAGAATAGTTCCTCAATCCGTCTCGCGGTGGTGGTGGTGGGGGTGGAGTGTCTTCTCTCGGGTGTTACTTCACGATTTCTTCTTCGTGGCATCCTATCCTTCATAAACACACGTAATTAGAAATTATCTTATTCTATCCATCGGGATCAATACATACATATCGGACGATATTCATATAATTACGAGCATAAATCTAGTACATCATCGAACACCACACATCGTAACATTAAAACAAAAGGCTCTCGAGGAGCTATCACCATATCATATCAATTGCCTCTACGAGGACTTTCATCAGCGTTTTGAAGATTACAAAAGACCAGGTACAAAGTATGATGCCCAAAAACAAATATCAACATCACTCCGTGTACCTAGTCACGGTGCGTACAAAAATCTAAACGCTACCGTGGTCATCAAAATAGGGTTCATGTCGGACGACTCATCGTTTCTGCATGCATCAAAAGATATACAAGGTATATAGACAAAAGACAATCTAGATCTATGATCGCCCGGAGTGTAGATAGGGATTCATGTGTCAGAGTCAGGATGGAAGCATAGGAACTCTCCACCCTTCCATCTCATCGTCGGTGATGGATCCTCCCGAGGTCTTCCTCATCGGCGTGTGTGCGGCGCCACGGCTCTCGGTCTCTAGCAACTCGCTTCCTCCATATCAGCTAGGTCTCGGCGGATCTCCGCCATGACCTCTCATAAACATCATCCGAAATGGGGCAATAGCGGGCGGACATCGGTTTCCCTCACGGTACCTGTAGCTATGTCACGTGGGTCCTCAATCTTCACAACATCGTGGCCCAAAGACTCAGGCGGGGATGGCGGCGGGCGGGCGGGGAGGCCCGCAAGTGGAGGTGGAGACGGGCATGGCAAGACTGGCGGTGATGGTCTCGGCGGACAATGGCGAGGATGGAATCCTACGGTGGTAGGGCGGGAAGGTGGTTGTCGGGGGCGGAAGGTCCGTCTCGAACATGTCCCTCCCATCGCCAGGCGAGAACACGGTCCATCACCGCTAGACAGGGCACTCGGATGGAGCCACTCGGAATCTCGTCGCACCAGTGTATTCCGTGCAAGAGATACGGCCCGTGGTGCAGCTCCATACATCGTGAACACATAACTCAAGTGGCTAGCAAAGCGAGGCGGTCCGCCTCGGTCAGCTCTCTCGGCGCGGTAAATGTAGTCGCCGATATCTCACGGCGTACTACCGGGTCGAATGCGTCTCATGATCGGTGGAGTACACCGTCATAATCGATGTACCGGGCATGGCGAAGCCCGATGGCGTGTGAAGTGCGCTAAAACTCGCCAAGGTCGTCTCGGTGGCACATCGGTAGGAGCGATCTGACGTATAACCTCGCCGGGGTGGCCCTAGAGGACAAAGGCGCTGAGTCGTGAACATAGTCCGGCGATCGAAAGGAAAGTATCACTATGGTCGACACGATAAATATAACGGTGTATCTAGAAGAAGGTACGTACACAGTAAACACCTATACAAAAAAGGTTATAGCAATCTATATTATTCTATGACCTACCTGCCCAAATCCTTATGGCATTACTTTCTTGGTTTGGTCTTCGGGAAGAGACGGTATGGTTTCTTAGAGTAGGGTAACGATCGATGTCTAGCCTTCGAGTAAAGGCTCAAGGGGTCACCCTATCTTATTGGGTTTTGGATTTCTTATTGTTACTCGCGTTATCGCATGACATTCTATCCGTTCTCATTATGTACTTACGAATCATTATTTCCTTTTTTTGCTTCCCTATAGTTATACTTGACTAATTTCATTACTGTTACGATAGAGGCGACACGCATGACGTTCGGAATTCCTTCGCGTAGAGCGGTTGGGACTCATAAAAGTACGAACTTCCAGTTAAGCAGTCGCTTCGTCATCGTAGACTCATCGCGTTCTCATCCTCGAATCCGTTAGGATTGTGATTCTTAGGATTTCTACGTTCTCGTTCTTCCTTAGTATTTCGTTCAATTGGGATACCTTATGCTTTCATACTAAGTTCGGCTCAAAAGGGATCATGCGTCTTAAGAGTCTATGTTCTCATGGGGAAACATACTCATTTACATCATGGTTCTATCATGCATTGCATGCAACAGTAAACAAAAAATAGCGACACGTTGTGCGATAATCAAGCATTCTCATTTACTCATTTACCAAGCTTCTAAAGCTTGTAACTTTCTTTCAAACTAATGACCAATCAATTGAAACAACTTTTCAATTTCAAAAAAATTTCCATTTTCCAAAATATTTTTCAACTTCCCAACAAGACAATATTGAAATTCCAATTCACATTTCATATACTTCCATCATTTCAAAACAACCTTTAGTTGAATATAGTTACCTTCTTCCACGCTGAGCAGGACGACGATGGAGTGCAGTGTAGTAGCAATCAAACATAAACAATTTCTAGACTCAACTTTCAACTTAGGATTCAAGGAAAGGGTTTCTAGGGTTCAGAGCGAACAAGTGCTCTGATACCACTTTGTGACGACCTGACTTCCCAATGAAGTACGGATCCTATGGGTCGTCACCGATATGATAAAGCAGCGGATATAAACATAATCAATCAATGCAATTAACCATTTAACTACTCAACAACGCGTATCTAACAAGGAATTAAGCTATTCATACCAACTCGGTCGCGGAAGGACTGCGTCGAAAAGGTGCAAGGTTGAAATATAACCCGGTCGAGGCACAATTCAAAGTACGAGTGCGACCTCAAATTTAATACGGTATGAAGCCAATTATAATCAAAACATCAAAAGTTATTAGAGTTAGGCAGCAATAACGTGTAGACATGCATATGACGATGTATGCCCAAGGTTCTAGAATCCCTTCTAATTAAGCATAAAACAACTGCTACTTTGCACCACCTCGCACCCATCATCGATCCTTGCTCAACCTGCACATCAAAAACGAGATGCAGGGCTAAGTACAAAAGTACTCAGTGGACTCATTGCCGAAAACATTTTCTTTGCCGAAAGTTATTAACTGTCCACATAGCGCATGAGGATTTTAGTTGAAAGACTCATACCTATCAAACATTTTATCGTTTTCCAAAAGTATCCGGCCGGACTATTTCATCCACGTTGTTCCATATCTGATCATTCATTCATTCGCGCACTATGGAGGTGGCCACCTACACATAGTCGTCGTGACCGATCGAGGTAGCTAACCTTAACACACGATCACGTGTACACAATGCAAGTTAGTCCTTAACTAAGTCGGATCCGATCGTTACCCTTTTTAACGTTGGTGGACTAACACATTTACATACCACATTGGATATACCAATCTCAGATAGGATAACAACAAAACATAAACATTTAGCAATCAATAACATTTCATGTGATAATATTTCATAAAGCTTTGTAAATAATGCTTTGAGATATGCATAACATTTTTGTTTCAAGAAAGCCCACCTGCTAATCCAAAGCTAGTAAGTCTAAATGAGCAGGGTGTAGTTGTTCTTCCTCACCGACTACCTACGATCAAACCCTTCATAAGAAAATAACGTTTCTTAGATTCTTTCTATCGATCGAAGGTCGTTTATAAACTACGACTTAAAGTCCCCACTTAGGGTTTCTTTATGATTTCATGTGATTGTTTTAAGATCATTTCTATTATCTTACATTCTCAATTCCCAAGCTATATCACTTCATCGTTCATAGATGAACTTCAATTATGAATCACATACTCCGAGTCTATCCTCGACTTTAACCTTAGTGTTATTCTAAACGTAATTACGTTATAGATTGTCGGTAATCATATTATGATTGGTAAATAGGATATTCTCAAGCCACTAACTAGACTTAACAATAATAGTTACGTTCTAGTAGGTTATGATTGACGACTTATCGTATTAGCACGATAATTAAAAGAGGAGTGTTGACTTATGATTCAATGGAACATATGCTATCATGTAAGTATGTACTTAAGAATAAATGAAGTGCTTCGAGAATATTAACTCGACCTTTGAGACATAAGGATCGACATCTTATGTTCGGATTTTTGCTTAAACATTACGACATTGTTTGTTTATCTTAACTCGTCGGAGATTACATATGCCGTATAATCGTTATTCGTTATCGAGTTATTTTAACGCTCAACTAATATCATATTGGGTTGTCGTTATTAAGTATCAACGGCGTAGCTCGGCTTTTGGTTTTCTAACTTAGGAACTCACGTTTGAGTAACATTTTAATAGTAGTAAACCCTAATTTATGTCGAACTTTGATTCTCGTTGGTTCGTTCTTAAGTTATCGAAATTGGTCGATTTCTTTTGGATTCTCGTACATATAGTATTATGTTGTTTACATTTGCGGTTTTGGTTTGTCGATACAAAATAAACATAAACATTCAACACCAAACAATACCATACCCAACATAAACTATACTAAAGCATTAGAAAACCCTAATTTCTAACATAATACACAATCATTGTGTATGTGTGCATAAGTATTCCATTTATTCACCATAATCACAACCATTCATTCTAAGCTTCTAATTTCACTATCATAGCATCATTTAACATTAGAATTAAACCCATACATAGCCATTTTGTTACGTTTTCGATAATTAGCAACAATTAGCATATGTATCCAATAATTTCCAATAAAAACATGTTATACTCCTATCATACTATAGGATTTAATTACCAACTCAATATCATCATACAAAATTTTAAACCATAGGTTAAAATCTCAAAACTTTCGGCAATTTCAATTTAATAAGCTTTGGTGTTCAAGAAATCCCAAAATTTTATATCATGCTTATACTATATACTAAACATGAAATATCACTTCATACATGCATTAAAAATTTAAATTCATGCTTTTCACCCTTATTCAATTCGGCAATCACACACACACACACACACACACACACACACACATATATATATATATATATATATATATATATATATATATACATATTCAATAAATTCCAATCTTTCACAATATAGTTATATAATGTAATAACATGTAATATTAACATTAAACACCAACTAATATTTATAATATCACACATCCTATTATTCTCAACAACAAAAATCAAATAAATCACTATATATATATATATATATATATATATAGCTCACGGTTTTCTCTTGGAAAATAGGAGAGGTGTTTGAATAAATTTAAGGTTAATATATGATGTTCATATCATACCTTAAACACCATATCTCAACTATTTTCAATAAATAAAATCAAACAAAACTCAATATATATATATTTCGGCTCTTATAAAAATAAAATAGGAGATGTGTTTCAAAATTCCAATATTTTTATATAATGTTCATATCATATATTAAACACCATATCTCAACTATTTTCATTAAATAAAAATCAAACAATGGATTTAAAATACCATGGAGCTCACGGCTTTTAAAAAAAATTTCACAAAAATATTCTAAAAATTTTGATATTTATTCTACATGTTTATAATACATTAACAAGCAACAATATCAAATAATATTCACAAAAGCATGCTTTATCACATATAAAAAGGAATAAAGCATAAATTGAAAAATATTAAAAATGCTCCAAAAATTCTGAAATTTTAACTACAGCCTTAGAACATTATTATAAGAATTTTTCATTCATGGATTGAGAGCATTTTATGGCTCAAAGTCACGAAATAATTGAGGAGCAAAACTAAGGTTTTTTTTGAAATAAATCAAGAAAAATCTAAAAGAAATTCTACTCCATCAAAAATGGAGATAATGATGAGTAATACCTTAGTATTTTCTTAGAATAATTGTTTGGAGGTTGGAAGGATTTGAGAAGGAGGATTAAAGGTTGAAAAGTTGAAGAACAATGGAGAGAATTTGAAAAGAGAGAGAAAAATGTTCCAAAGTGTGAGAGGCTGTAATGGAATGTGAGGTTGCTGTATTCCAGCCTAAAGGGCTGTCCTTAGCTCATTTGGGTTGGTCTTGATGGTGGTTGGGAGGTGAATTGGTCAAATTACCCGTTTTGACGTGTTAATACCGACTCTTTAAGTTTTAATGCGCTTTCGATTGATTTCTCCGAACCTTAAGATTTTATTTTATTAAATAGCCTTTAAAAGACTTATTTCAATGTTTATAAAAATTTCATGAAGTTCAGACGACGTCCGATAAGTCAAATCTGAGTTATCGCGGAAAAACAACGTTCGACGATTAAATTATGCTCATTTGAAATTCTATTGAATTCTTGAGCTTTCATAATTTATTTGAGTCTTATAAATCATATTTTATTGATTTAGACCCTTGGTTCGAGTTTCGGATCGTTTGGATCAATTTGGGGCTTTCCCGGTATATTTTTCCCGGCGTTCAGTTAAGTTCTTCGGGAATTTCTATCAGAAATTGATTCTTAAAATTTATAAATTCATAATAATATATTCCTTCATTATTTTGAGTGTTATCAATAATTATCATGATTAGCACGGATGAAAGTTGATCCACTCGTAAATAGTGCTTTTAAGACTAACAAGGCAAGTATGCCCAAAATTCTCATTCTTTGCTTCTTACATGTTTTCGTGAGAGGATTCTAGAAATGAAATCCTTTTGTCAAGATTCATTCTCGATCTTTCATTCTATGTTCAGGCTATTGAAAACCCTAATCCGGTAGGACTAGTCACTAGTTTTTTATTTCTCTAGTTTTCGATCTCCGAATCGATTCTAATTCGTTTCGTTGGTTACCTTAAACATAATTAAGGTCTAAGAACCACAAATAATTGATTTAAACATCATTAATAAAATTTTTAAATTTTTCGGGTTATTACATAATTAAACCAGTATTTATGCATAATATTATCTTATAAACCTAGATTAACATATAAACACATGAATAATCATCAAACTAAAACAATAACTTTGAACTTCACATACTAAAATTTCTTGATAACAACTTGTAAATATTTATGCAAATTAACATGAAATAAGTGATATTATGCTTCTAAAACAAGATATAAAATTGATTAGGAATGATTTCATACCTTAATCTTGGTGTTTGAGATGAAAATTTGTGAAGAGTGTGTGTTTGTGTGTGTTTTGAAATTTTGAGGATGAAGAAGATGATAAATTTGATTAATATGAATAGTAAGGAGGTTAAGTAATATATTTATTGATCATTTTTGTTCTTACAAATATTTCTATACAAGCTTATGTGTAATTCTGTAATTCCCTAAACGTTTTCATTCATTTATCCTACACTTATATACATATATGTATATTTATTCCATGTATTATCTCTACACAAATCAATTATACAAATGCATAATAATTAATTCTTTACTTAATTCATACATATATTATTTTATCCATTAATAAATATTTAAAAATTTCTAAAAATTAAACTTTCATGCTAACTTCATAATTATAATTACAAAATTTAAAACTCATTTATTAGACTTTACATTTGCTAGGGTGCATCCTCACTATAAACCGAACAACCTGTAACATATTAAAAATTAAATTTTTATAAAATCATAATCACAAGAAAAATAATTCATATTAAAAAACATCTATCATTCTAATTTAAGAAAATTTTCGAGGTATTACATATATTTTGCATATATATAATCGAGTTGTGCGTTATTTGTTCATATGATGTTAAATCCTTAACTAAACTAATTATGTTTTTATGAATTATACATCATAATGTAGGATGTGGCGTATCAAAATCAAATAAGAAAAAAAGGCTAACTCGGGCTGAAAATGGGAAAGCTGTTAATGTCCCACGTACTAAAAAGTATCATATAAAACATTATATTATTTTTATGCACGAGTACTCACATTGACATGTTTTGTAGGAAAGTTGAAAAAAACAATTTACAACAAGAAATTGGTGATCTAGACCATCGATGATAGCGGTGATTGTGATGATGGTGATTTCAATGACATGGTGCCCAAAATTACGATTAAGCACCCCAAGGACATACGTTGTAGGCGCAGAAACTTGAATAAGAGTCTTGCTGTGGGCGGAGTGTACGAGGATCAGTCACTACCAAGATTGAAAACACGAACAACGCCACTATCTTTTAGTGAGACCTTGAAAACTGAATGATACACAAATGGAAGCGATACGTTAGATGGGTTTCAAGCCAACTTCCAGGACACTTGGCATATTGGGTGCTAGACCACTTCAACTCTTGTAACTGTGAGCTGGAGATGCCAAATAGATGTAGACGTGACGCGTGTGCTTGGATTACGTAAATGAGATAAGAAGATAAAAATATTTGAACGTACAGCAACAAATGAACTATTCGATGAATGGGTTGCATTTTTCAGAGGAATAAGCAGAGAAAAAAATTAAGATTAGAAATGTTTGTACAACTATGATTGGATGTGTAGACTGAGGCAATTGGTTCAAGTGACACTTCATGATCGCATTAGCATTCTCATTGATGGAAAACACGTGTAGCGGCACTGTGCACCCTTTTCATTATGATATATATTTTGGATGTTGGTGCACTTTGCAAATGGAATTGGGCATATTACATACTGCAGTCGCTCATTGATCACAAAAGGTCATGGGCTATAAAGAAAACATAAATGTTTGCGGGCCCAACCTCTTTCTTGTGGTAAGACCATAACTGTTAAATATACAAATTATAATGTATATCATTGTCGGATTTGAAATTATGCGCAAAAAAAAAAAAAACTGAATTAACCTTTCATATATGTGCAGCTCTTTTATGTTGATAGATTTGAAATTAACCGAAAGCCAGAGTTAAGGAAATATTCGTTGATTTGTAGTTGGACGTCACAAACACTGAGAGACAGGTAGAAACGTGAGCCGAAAGATGGCTATTTTGGTGGTGGTACATTGTATGAACCAATAAAAATACCAAAATACGGTAATGAAGAAAATCAGGGAATCCAGTTAGAAGTTACAACTGATGTAACCACAGACAATACAACACAAGATGTTACAGTTCAAAGCTTGGGTAATAAAATAATGCTTGAAACCATAGATATTGTTGATCTGTAATAACCCGAAAATTTAAAGCTTAATTACGGTAATTAAAATCGTAAATTAGGGTTTTACCTCGATAATTGAAATAGTAATTTATCGAAGATCAATTTAGATAACCTATGATACGAGAATTCTTATATCATATTCACTAGTGATTAGTGAATTCAGGAATATGAATTTCATTATTCCTTCGACAGTATATTTCTGACGTCGATTAAAAGTCGATAGTTAGCTATTCGATTTTTTCTAGGTGATGAAGCTTAGAATTAAGGATCGTTATTACAGAAATGAAAAGATAAAGTGAATATCACTTTATTACGAACGTTTTAGAGAGAATTCAACTCTTGACGTTTGGAGACGTTTTAAAACGTCAACCTTTGAAACGATTCGATAACTCGGTCAAATGATCATGGATTATGTTATTTAAATTCCTATGATTATTTTAGGTAATAAGAGCATTATTTATCATTTAAATAATGCTATAGAATTAAGAATAGAGATTGAACAAAATAGGTAATTTTCGAAACCCTAATTTCGAAAATTAGGGTTTATGGTTTGAAAAATGTTCTAAATATTTTTCTATGATATAATTCATCATCTAAGACTTATAAAATGTCACATATCTATATTTTATCTATTTATTTCAAAAGAATAAAATATGTGACTTATTTTTCTAATAAGTCTCGAAAATTAGGTTTAATAAGTATAATGGATTAAATGATCATCCAATTGGTAATATATTGTTATAATTATATTATTAAGATATTTTTAAGGATAATGTGAGGTGTAATACCAAGTGGATCAAGTGGGAGGATTTTTATCCCTTAATGACCGAAAATGATGATTAAATTAGGGAGAAAATCCAACAAAAATTAATACTAGGATTATGTGGGTGATGTGTATGAATATGGTACATTAATTTATGTATCTAGGTGTAAAATAAAATTTTGTCCTATGTCTAAAGTGTGGGGACCGAAAATTTTATGAATGTGAACACATTTATACACTTTGAAAATTCAACTGTGAAAGTTTGACTTCTTAAAGGATAATGTCCCCTAAAGTTTAAACATTATCTTATACATATGATAATGACAATTATGATTCATGAACATGGTAGAAGGCAAATAAAATTCTTCTCTACACTATGTGAGTACCAAAAATTCCTATATATGTACATTAAATTGTGATTTTCATAATTCTTTGATAATTATGAGAATTTATATAATATAAATTAATTATAAGGTAAGATGATGTATTGAAGCATGAAAAAAATAGAATTCTTGTCCTTGGTTACTAAAGTGATCGAAAATTTAAGCATATTTGTTCAAAGGATTTAATTTTTATTATTTCATGATAATGATGATTGATAATGAAATTGATCATATAATTAATTATTATATGGTATAATATGATATATTATGTCATTAAATGAGGTGAATTATTTAATTAAACAAGTGTGACATATTTATTCCTATAGTGACCGAAAATCACATAAAATCATAGGATTTTCCATGCAACTTGTTTCTATGAGTTGTAAAGTGAAATAATTATGTGATAAGGTGTGATATCACATGTATTAAATAATTAAATTAATTCTTACCTAATTGGAACTAGAGGGACTGATTATTACATGGCAAAATTGAAATTATTTACATCCTTGTTTAGCTTATTGAGCAAGTTGGAGGCTTATCCCTATTAAGAGATAAGATCACTTTTTAAAACTCATTTTGCTTCCTAAGAAAGAGAGAGGGCCGAGAGTGAGGAGAGAAAGAAGAAAGGGTTTCCCAAAAATTTCTTTCTTAATTCTTGAGTGAAAAACGATCTTCGTCGAGAATCGAAACCGATTAAAAGGTTAGGAATTTCGTAAGCTTTCAATACATGGTTGAATCTTTGAAATATAACCATGAAATCTCATGCTATATCTATGTATTCATATTTTCGAAAATATGTAAGAACATGCTATGATGTTTAGTTGTTCATTAAACATGTTTATATGATGTATTAGAGCTTGTATATTATGTTTGGAACAAAACTATGCATGTTTGAAAAATAAAAGGAATTACCGAAAACTTAGGGTATATATATGTTGTTGAGAATGATTTTTAAATGTTGATTTGGGCATTAAATAATGATCTAGGGTATTTAATATACTATATAATTTATATAAATTTTGGAAATTATATGCTTAGTGTTTCAAAATTACCTAAAATATTTAAGAAATTTTAAGTTGATATATATTTGATAATTAAATGATATTATAGCATATAAGTGATATAGATTCATAATATGGTGTTATACTAAATTATTGGAATTTTAGAAAATTAATTTACCTAAGTACTAAATTTCAAAAATTATATCCTAAGTATATATTAGTGTATGAGTTGAAATTAATAGAAATTATGTTATGATAATGATATATGATGTTGATTATGTGTATTGTGATTTAATTGGAATTTTTTAAAAATAATTAGTATATATATTCAAATTACAAAAACTGTTTTGAAAAATTAAGTGATGTACAAATTTTGTATGATCAATATTAATACATATTATTGATCCCATGTTAAAATAGTACACTATGTGAATTTACAAAATTTTGGAAAGATTATATGAAATTAATCATAAGAACCGAAACCTTATATTATAAGGTTTAAAAGTTTTAAAATGATATTATTATGTATAAACACAATTTATGTTCTAAAATTATATTTTAGACATGTTGTGAATTTATGTGATGTTTGAAAATGAAAAATAATACGTTTGTGTCAAAACATTATATTATGTCGCATAAATGAAATAATAAAGTATATTATATAAGTTAAGTCATAATTGAAAATAAAATCAATAGTAATTATTGATTTCCGTGAAAAATTAAGACGTATGATATTGTGATTAGAAATCGATTGAAAATCGATTTATAGAACATATGTGTTAAATTTCAAAACTATATGCTATTAAAAGTCAAAATTGTTGACTTTAGTCAATACGTATAAATACGTTAGTATCGACCAATATTGGATTATACGCCTAATAGAATTTGTATATCGTTGAGAAGATACGCTAATACGTATAAAACGTATTAGAGATATATAAGCATCTCTTGAATAAGAGACGATTTCTTAATCGAAATCTTATGAGACGTTAAGTATAAAGTGACGTTTGACCTAAATGGTCAATATGAGTCATAAGTCGTGTTACATCTCTATCAAATTACGAAAGGTTATAAGTTATACTGTTTCGTGAAAGTACGTGTTAAATTGGGTAGAAAAGGGTAAAATATTATTGTAGAAGGTTATCAAAGTTTATTGGACTTTGACTTTCTCGATAAACGTGACCGGCGTACTAAATTGATTTCTTACATAAAGGTGGACGTGAATCGATCGCTGACGTTAAGAGAGAGACTATTTAGGAAGCATACGTATCAGGTGGGCTTTACTACTCACTGAAAATGAAATACTTTTCAAATGATTTATTTACGATGCTTTCTGTCAAGAAATGATTATGAAATGTTTTATTTAATTACCTGCCCAAATGTTGCCCAAATGTTTATATTTTTATATATGTATCCTATCCATGAATGTTGATGAATGTGTTGGTTCGCTACCGACTTATGAATGAAATCGATATCGGATCCTATGCCGAAGGATTATACAGCTAGGGTTAACGTGTACACTTAAGGGTGATGCTGTCTTGAAAGGACAATTCTCGAGAATAACGACCCATGCCAATGCACGGATTAGCGTCTTGTTACTTGGAACGGAAATAAGAAATAAAATAGTAACATAGAACACTGATTGGTGTGACATATATCGGGAATATTTCTGGAATTTCAAATGTTTGAGGTTTGTGAAACATAACATACATATGACTTCATAATCTAGCGGTGGAAAACATGTGAGATATCATGTGACGATGTATACTCAAGGTTCTACTAAGCGCAATAAGGACTCATCGCTCAACACCGCCCCATTCCATCAATCACCAACTGCACATTTAAAACAAACATGCGGTCGAGTACAAATAATGCACTCGGGGACTCATGCCAAAACATTTATCTTTAAATTACATCGCCTCAAGAACACATGAGGTTTTAGTTGAAATAACTCATGCTTACTAAAACATTTTCTCATTTCTCAAAAGATCGCCGCCAAGCATTTTCTCTTTGTATGATCCATATCATTCGCATAATCGTTCATAATCGATCTCACGCCGTAAGTAGGCCTCCTTCTACCGACGCCGTGATCGGTCGAAGATGTTGCTAACGGCTCACAACCACATAGTCAGGGATTCTGCATCTGACTAGGATCCATGACCGGCCGATGATGTTACTAACGGCTCACAGTCACACACTGGTGTACACGTTAACCCTAGCCAGGAATTCTGCATCTGACTAGGATCCGATATCGATTTTCTCATCAGTCGGGGAGCTACCCAACGACTGAAGTCAGTTGGCGAACCAACAGCTCATATACTTTCATAGTTGGCTTGCCCAACAATCATGATAGGATTCATACACAAAAACATAAACACTTTGGGCAGGTAATTATTTCATCAACATTTCTCAACAGAAATACTGTAAATAAATACTTTTCATTTGCAGAAAGCAATAAATAAAAGGGTTTTCGAATAAAGCCCACCTGGTATGGTCTTCCTTTCAAAACTGATTTCCTTTCTATAATCCCTTTCTCGTCAACGCTCAATCCACGTCCCACCTTAACGTAAGAACTACTTTAGTACATTGGTCACGTTCGATGGCGGCGAACATCGTCTATAACGTTCTATGCATCAAATAAGGCTAACGTTGGACTTATTTTGGCGCTTCCTAATCAATTGATGTCGATTATGAAATTACTCGACATATAAGAGATATTCTATCTCTTTAGCACATAATGTGCGTTTTAATGTACTTACGTAACGTAAGTTACATTATTACTAAACGTCTTCACGTCACATAGATCACGTACATCGAATTTCGTGCCTTTGACCTTGGTCAACGTTTTGGTCAACAATTTTGACTTTAGTCAATATTTTGACTTTGGTCAACACAAAAGTCAACATTTTTGACTTTTTTTCTAATTTATATGTATATTTCGAATTTTATGCTTATTTCTTGTTCTAAAAATTCTCATAAAATCATAATATGTTTAGAACATTATTTTAGAACATATTATGTAATCATACCTTATAAAATAAATTTATAACATTAATGCCTTATACTATATAGTTTTCGAAAATCCTAATTAACTAAGTAAACATTTTTCAAAAATTCTAATAAATTCACATAACACATAATCATATATAAGTATCCTTGCTATAACATAATTTTTATCAATTATGAATTATTCATTAAAATTTACCTAAGTCATATTTTCAAAAAGTGACTTAGTCAAATTAATTTTTATAAACCCAATAAATTCATACAACACTATATTATGAATCTACACCATCAATATGTTATAATAATACTTAAACATGAATTATATCACAACATATTATTTTTCTAAAAAAATTTCGGTAATTATAGACTTATATACTTATAGTTTTCCAAAAATTCCACATAAATTCATATAAGCTTATTTAATACCATAGATCATTATTTCATGCTCAAATCAACAATTAAAAATCATAATCAACAACATATCATGCTTACATATTTTTGGTCAATATGAAAATTTCATGTTCATGCTTATCTTTGTAATATAATCATAATACATGCTTAGGAATATCACATAAACATAATTTCTAAACACTTTAGCATATGAGCATAACTTTCAAAATTATCATCATAATTAAACTAAGTTCATATCATAAAATTTAACGGATGAAAATCGAAAATTCTAACATGTATACGAAGCTCGTAACGTTTCTAACCTTTTAATCGGAATCGATTTTTAACGGCAACGTCTATCGATCTAAGATTTGGGAAAGAAATGATCAACTCTCTATTTTATTTTATTTTGAAAACTCACGGTTCCAAAGTAAGGAAATGGAGAAATTTTGATTCATTACCTAATATATATAGTAGTGTCCCATTTGTACCCAAAAGTATATTATTAAAATCATTACAATTGCAACTTGCCATGAATTTTCGTCCACTTGGTTTATGCTAAAGACAAGATTTTAATTTTATCTTATCATTATTTATTGTAATCATATTCAACAAGTTGCACATAAATATCACATAAGATCTCATTATTACACTATGTAAATTTTTCAAATTTTTACGCTACCACTGTGGTACTAGACAAGAATTTTGATCCTATCTTATTATACTTTAATATTTCATATAACTATGTAATTAATGTATACCCTTTCAATTCCATTCATTTTCAAAGAAGGAAAAAATCTTCTTTCTTTTGTTCACAAATTCTCACGGCAATCATTTACTATAGGTATGAGATTTTTATTTTTATTTTCATGCCTTACATTTGCCTTTCATTCTCGCCACTTTACAAATTGCCAAAAGGATTAAATTTTTTTTTTTATTTGATAATATATTACTATCATTTATAATTCACTTTCAATTATTAGAACAATTTATTCCTTTGTTTGAAATACACGACAACTACAAGATTAATGTACATCCACTTGTTTATTTCATGATTTACTTCATTTAGGATCATATCATATGTTGTAGGAATTAAATATATGTCATCATCAAAGAGTTTAATTTTTTCTTCTTTCTTCACTATTTTGTCAAACATTTCGGCTATGACTATAATTAAACCATACTTACTTGTTTTAATTGATAACCTACTCTTATCTTATCTTATAAAATATCTCCCAACATAATAATAACATATCCTAATTAAAAGAATTATATTTCTTCATTTCACACCAAAAGTCCAACTTTTCGTCCATGATAGCCAAAACAATCCAACTTGCACAAATTAAATAAAATACCTCATATTATCTCTTAATATTATTCCTTATCCTAGTTATCACGTAACATTATTAATATGGTAAGAATTTCATTCATTAATACATATAAATGGTGCACTTTCGGTACTTATAGGTAGTAATTGCTACACATTTCATTTTCTTGCAATTAATAGACATATGACATAATGTATGTCCTAGATGATAAATTAAATCATAGGAAAATTATTAAAATAATCCTATGTCACAATTTTAATATTTTGAAACTTATTTTAAAAATAGGAACAATTCACCCAATAATTGTTCCTTAATTCTCTAGCATTATTTTAATGCTACATTATATAAAAATAATGTTCTTATATCATAAAGTAATCATAGGAATTTGAATTTTATAATTCCATGATCATTTGACCAAGTTATCGAATTATCTCTAGCACGAGACGTTTGAAACGCCTTTAAACTCTCGTAATTGAATCATCTCTAAACGTCCAAAATAAAGTTGTAATAACTTTATTTATTCCTATAATAATAATGAATTTCAATTCTAAGCTTAATTGCTTAAGAATCTTGTAAGACTTTAATCGTCGAATTTAACCGACGTTAGCACAAAAACGCTCAAGGAATATTAGCAACTATATTCCTTAATTCACTAAGCGTCGATGAATATCACACGTAAATTATTAATTATACTTAGTCAAAGTCGAGCATTGACTAATTAAGATTTTAATTATCGGTTAAAACCCTAATTACGATTTATATTATCGTAATTAAGCATTAAAAGCGTGGATATTACACGGCGGTCACAACGGCGTAGAAGGAGGCCTACTTCTGACGACGTATTAATGTTACCGTGATGTAAGTAAAGGATATGGATCATACATACAAAGGAAATATGTCCGCCGAACAAATGATTGCGAATCGATGAAATTGTTTAGTAAGCCTGAGCCTTTTAACTAAAACCCTGTGTCTTACTTGATGGGGCAGTGTAATTTAAAGTTATAAATTGTTTTGGCATGTGTCCACTGAGTACATTCTGGTACTCAGCCTTGCATATTTGTTTTTAAATGTGCAGGTTGAGCTGAAGATGGGATGGGAATGTGTTGAGCAGTCGGACTCCTTTTGATGCTGATTTGTTAGTACCTTGAATACACATCGTCATATGTATATTCACATGTTTTCCGCTGCAAAAGAACACTATGTTATGTTTTGAGTTTGTCAGTTAATCACCATCAGATCAGTTGAACCTCTTTTGTTAAAGATCTGTTGGTCTAAATGCATATGTAAATTATGTGTGCTTATCTCAACAGTTTGATATTCCAAAGTCTGTTTGAATTATGTTCCATCAGTATATGATTATTGGTCACTTATGTCTTTTAATCACTGTTCCAAGTAACAGTCCTTGCTAATCCGTCATTAGGGTTAGTGGGCTGTTACATGATCGTATCACTAAACTAAAGAAGATGATGGATGATGCATCTATATCTGAGTTCAAGGATAAGGATTTCAATGACAGTTTCGTTGCAGTATATAAAATATTAGGGATCACCATATATATCGACACACCGGTATCAAAAAGTAGTGGTGTCTGTGTGCCACTCAAGGAGGACGTATTCTTCTACAGAGATGATGTCCTCGACACTGTTGATCGAGCTTCCAAATATGTAAAGAACTACCTTATTGTCTCTTAAACGTTTTAGAGTACTTTTACGAGTTTCAAATCCACAAGCATCGGCATAATCATCATAAAATTTTTCTCATTCGTCCAAGTTGCGAAAAACCCTACCTAATTTTGGCTTCAGTATATCGTCACAAAATGGAAAAATCCAGTTATCACACTGCACGACATCAGATTCATCGTCGATACTTGCCAATATAAAATATCCATAAATAGTAAAAATATATACATGTTGTTTGAAACAATACTGAACAAAACATGAATATTGCCAAAAGATTTGAACAAACGCTTATTTTTCATGCACATAAGCTGTCTGTCACAGCCCGGTTTTACTAATCCTTACCGGACCGTGACTTGGGGTTCGATTAAGTAAATATGAAAAGAATAAGGTTTTCAACTCTTTTATCTACTGAAGAAATATAGATGTTCCAAATGTAAACGAGAATCATGATGGAGCAAAATAGCTAATATGTAAAAGAAGGTTTCAAGGTTTTAACAAAACAGTAACTTTTACAAAGCTTAACATAGTAACGAAATATAACAGAGTCTCAAAAGTTTGGCAGCAGAATAAAACGTGTGAGACATGCATATGGAGATGCATTCTCAAGGTGAACCAAAAATACTCCATACTTCTTGTCAAAAGACTCAGCTCAACTCCCGCTCTGTTCCATCACCTGCTCAACCTGCACATTTATAAACAAATAAGCAGGGCTGAGTACAAAGATGCACTCAGTGGACACATGCCGAATATATTTTACTTTATGAAATATGGTACTGCCTACATCACCGTAAGACACAAGGGTTTTATTTGAAAAAGCCCTTGTGCTTACTAAATATATTTTCATTACTTTCTCAAAGTCGCTGCAGACATTTTCTTTCAACGTATATTCCAAGTCGGCTATGGATTAACGCCACGGAGGAGGCCTCCTTCACACGGACGCACGACTCGACCGCGAACAGTTCGAGGTGAATCATCCGACCGTAACTCGGTTCGTGTCAAGTGTACACAACCCTAGCTAGGATTCCCTTCACCTCTAGCTTAGGATCCGAATTGTAATACTTTTCTGTTGCCCCGAGCAACCCGAATGGACATATACAAAACATAAAACATTTTTGCGACAATATCTTACTTCATCATTTGCGAAAAAACAAGAAAGTAATAATGATAAATGATTTTCCAAGAAAGCTCAAATGGTTTTGATAAGAAAGCTCACCTCGAGAACTTAAAGTTCTTACGTCACTAGTACTTAATTGTCGTCTTCTTTCTCCTCTGAGCAGAACCCTTTTCAACGTGAGAAACGAGGTTTAGTACATCGCTATACTTTTCCGATAATCATCGATCCGAAATAACGGTCTTACTACATCAATCCTTTTAACGTCAAGGATCCTATTTTCATACCTTAACCACTATTATACCGATTGCGTCTTGAAAAGATATAATATCCTATCTTTTCATTCCTTCCTCAGTTCAAACCATTCGGCGTGACGTATGAATCTTAATTTCATACCTAACGTCGTTACGTACTGACTTTAATTCTTAGTTTACATATATACTTAAATTTTACGTATTTCACAGTCACATACTTACAAGTCTCTACGTTTCACGTATCATATCATATGATTCACATATTACACATCATGAGACATCAAAATTCTTTTTGTCAAAATTTTCGAAAAATTTTTAATTTCTTTTTTTTCAAAAATTTTAACTAATTTTCATAATATATTATTATTATTATCATATATCAATAATATGACATAATATTCATCATACATTGTCACACCCCTCAATCCTAAGTACGGATTAGCAGGACTATAACTCTAAACAGGATAAAAATACAAGGAGACTCTTTTAACAATAAGCGTAATACATATGTCATTTATGTTCTTGGACTATATTACATAATTTAAGTTCTAGCATGGAAAACATGTGATATGTACATATGGCGATGTACTATCAAGGTATAAACATTTCGGTGACAACATTCTTATTGCTCAACACCGCTCCATCCATCATCCGCTCAACCGCGCACATTTAAAACAAACATGCGGTCGAGTACAAGAATGCACTCGGTGGACTCATGCCAAAACATTTTATCATTTATAGATTACATCGCCACATCATGGTAAGACACAAGGGTTTTAGTTGAAAATGCCTTGTGCTTACTAAAATATTTTCATCATTTCATAAAATCATCGCCGGCGGGCATTTTTCGGTGTGTATGATCCATATCTCTTAACATCCTTCGTCGTATCATCATAGTCGAACGTCGTGAAGGAGGCCTCCCTCGACGCCGCCGACCGACCGTGAATTATCCTTACAAAGACACAGTCACCTTAGGTATACACGTTAATCCTAGCGGTATTGTCCTTCCAAGATAGGATCCGATATCGATTTTCATTCATAAGTTGGGGCGACCCAACAACATTCATAACATTTCATACATCTCATAACATCTCATGGATAGGATACATACACAAAACATAAACATTTTTGGGTGTAATCATGTAAACATTTTATCAACAGTTGAAATAAGCTTCAGAAATAAATATTTCAAAATCATTTTATTTTGAGTAGAGTAAAGCCCACCGACTATCGATTGTCTAAATCGATTTCTTGACTGTAAGTCCCGCACTTAGCCTATCTATTCTCGGCCTTGAAGTTTTGGAGTAGAAACTATCCATCGAGTCTTAGAATCCATATTTCTACTATAGTGTATATCAAGGTATGATATACACTCAATTGAGCATGTAGGAAGACCTATTCAAATGGTTCACGTTAGGCATGCCCCTAAAAATATCATGTTGTGTTGTTTTATTATAACCGTACATCTTATTTATGCTCTATCGCACCTTGCGACATGACACAATGAATGCATCGATTAATAGCATGTTAGTCACATAAGGCATATTTCACATAGGAAGTTCCAACACTTAGTCAAATTTTCAAGTGTTGAATTTCAGCAAAACAGCTTGAAACAACCCAAGTGGCAAACTTTGACGATTCATAACTCTCGAGTTAGAATACGTATGGCCGCACAAAGATATATTCCGGAAACCTCTAAACATGTACTACAAGTTCTAAGAAGGAATTAAATCCAAAAGAGTCGTGTTTCTGAAGATATAGGGTCTCAAAGTGGGCAACTCAAACTGACTTCTATACTTAGAAAATTTTTCAGAATTTTCAGTTTTAGCTTAACGACGAGGGTTTTGCGAGGCTCATAACTTTGACTCACAATGCCAAAATGGCTGCAGGTTACCAATTTCGAAACCTTGTAACAAGAACTACATATTTCATGAAGACCATACTGGAAAATATCTGACGCATCGAGAAATATATAAGTCCAAAGTTGACTAGTTGAAATGGACAGTTTCCAGTAGGTGACTTTGGGTCGATGAAAGGTATACCTATAAAACTTGGTTTGGGATCAAACTTTCCAGATCACAACTAGACATGGTGAGGAACATTTCTTATGAAGAAACCCAAGTCCAAATCGGACTACAAATGGCTTGAACACCTCACGTAAAAGTCATACTCGAACAGCCTATTATATGAAAAATTTACTAAGGCAGTTTGTCCAAAACAACTTACTGTAATGTATCAACTTCAAAAATTCACTGTGAGTTCATTATAATGAATCTGGGAATAAAACCAATCATATTGAAAATCCACTTAAGTCTAGTTTAATCCAAAAAAAACCTCACTCAATGATTCAGAATAAATTGGGACCTAAAAATGTTTTACCACAAGCTATCACTCCCGTGACAGTTTTTTGCAGTTAACTTGTAAAATCTGGAATAAATAGTAACACGTTTTAGAAAATTCTGAAAATTTACATACATCTTCTAGACATGCTGAATTATGTTTCTGCCAAATTTCAGAGTTTTATTATTAGCCAAACTTAAAACCAAAGCCACGGACTATGGGTGATGAACACGGTAATTTCACAGTTTTGCGCAGTGTTTTTGATAAATACAATTAAAATATCAAATCAAGTTGGATGGACTTGAAATTTTACATAGGCATACTAGACACATATAATTTCAACATATTAAAAATTCACAATCATAGGACCACTTTAACTTAGTCTATTAATTTGTGAAGTTGTTGTTCGTCCAGATAAATCAACATGCAATCACCTATACTTATAAATCTAGCACATTCAAGCATATATATGTACATGCATGTATGTAGCTCCAACACTATTGAGTCCAGGGTTTAGATTCTTCACCTTGGTGTGAAATTCAGTGGGGAATCGAAGGGTTGACTGAGGAGAGGCTCATAGCCTGAAAGCTTCGCTGTCACGTTGAGCTAGGAGCTTGTGTCCCTTTTTGAATGGTGGAGTGGGCTGATCTTGGAGCTGAATTTTCAGTTGTTCTTGGAAGAGGATGGACGAAAATGGGAAAGAGAGAGAGAAGAGGGACTGCAGAAATGAGGGAGAGAATGGCTGGAGTTTGGGGGGTATGTGGTAGTGGTGTGCTTGTGGGTGACATTTGTCACCCTAGTATATGCATAGAAACAACACACATGCACACTCTTACACTCCTCTCTACACACATATAGGCACGATTTTTGTGCATATATATATATAAATTTCAGTATTTAATTGTTTAATTATGATATATAATTAATCACATTGCCACTAATAGATACATGTAATAGTGGGAAGATTAACAACACACCTGTTATAGCACTTATAACATTTTCGGCCCTTATGCCCAAACATGGACTAAATTTTATTTTTCATGTTAAACATAGATATATACATCATATTATATGATTTAGATGATAATTAATAGCATAGGATAATTTAATGGCATCATTTTATGCGATAAAATCGAGTTCGAAAATTAGGGTTTTCGAACGTTTGAAAAATTTGTCACTATCAAATCTTGATGATCTAGCATTGATTTAATGCTAAATAATACTTTAATTACATATACTAATCATAGGAAATTAATTCCTATAATTTCTTGATCGATAAAACGCTGCGTTTCATCTCAAAACGTTAACGTTTGAAAGCGTTATGAACGCTTATTATCGACTCATCTCGAAATGGTCGTCATTACTTTAATAAATTATTCCATTAATAATGGAATTTAATTCTAAGTTTAATTGCTTTAGAAAATATCATGAATTTTAACTATCGATCTGCGATCGACGTTAAAATAATACCGATACACTTCATAAACTTTTATTTCTTAATTCACAATTCTCGTTGAATATAAAATAGAATTCATTCCTTCAGTAAACAATTAAAATCATTATTCGATATCTTAGTGATTGAATAACTCGGCTAAACTCTAGTTTACGGTTTTAAATACCGTAATTAGCGTCTAATTTTGCGGGTATTACATCCTACCCCTTAAAAGAAATTTCGTCCCGAATTTGCATACCTCATAAAGTATGGGTATCTTAACATCATAACATCATAACTTTCTATGTGCTTTTCTTTTGTCCATGGTTCTTCCATTGGACTTTCATTATAAGACCCAAACTTGCTTCTTTAATCATTGAATCGTACGATCAAATTAGTCGTAGATTTTTATCATAACTCATTTGAGTCAAAGGTCACGTCATCATTTTCGTATTTCCTTAACTGCGACACGTGGAAAACATTTCGTACTTCCTCCCAAATGTGGTGGAAGTATCACTATAAACTTCAGGCTATCATTGCTAGGAGCTCGTAAGGTCCTATAAAGCGTGATCTCAACATTCTTGTATCTAAACTTATAATTCCTCTAGATGGAGAAATCTTAAGAAACTTTAATTCCACATTCAAGAATGTAGTTCGGGTTTACGGCGTACCAGTAAGACTTTTATCCATCTAAGCTTTTCTTATTCCTTGCCTCGTTGGTAGATATCTTAATCGTTTCATTTACAACGTCGAGTTTTATACCTTTGCTCACCTACTTTGTTACAATAAAGTGGTGGTCAATACTTCTTTTCGTAATATACCTCATAAGGCTACATTAATCGTTGTTTGGCGATTCTACGATCGTACATAAACTTAACAAGTGGTACAATAAGTTCCCACCGATACCTTGGTTTATCATTTGTTCTATCGTATCCTTAAACATTCATATTGTCCTTTTGATTGTCCTTCTGCCTATGAGTGGGCATATATGTTAAGGCTCAATCTCGTATCTAACTCCTTTTTATGAGTTAGTTCAAAATCTAGGGGTACTCTTGGTGTCTCTATTTGAAGCGATAGGTTCTGGTACTCCTTGTAAATATAAAATTTTCTTTTTGTATAACTGAGTTAATTTATTGGATCTACGAGTTATCTGAATAAGCAAAGTCAAACATAATTGGCGAGTCATTTCACTATTACCCATATATCAGTGTTGCTTCTTTATGACTTTGGTAAAATCTGTCACAAGATCTATTTCTATATCATTCTATTTCCATTCGTAGTAGTTCTAGATTATACTCTCTTCTAAGGCCTTTGATACAATGCCTTTACTTATTTGTAATCGAGACCTTTGCTCGACTATATGGTTATATCTTATCTCATTCCTTGCTATCTAACCTTTCTCATAATTTACAATGTCACTTCATAATGCCTGGTTGGGCGGTATGAGATGGATCATGAACTTCATTCACGATTTCGTTTCTAAGCTTATTATTGCTTTGAAATATATGTATATATATCTCTCTCTTTTAGACAATAACATTGTCCAACGCTCTTAAAATCCTTGACTCTTCATTTCTTATCTTAATTCGTATTCTATTCCCATATTCATTCTCTCTTTTTGGTCATATTTCACCTTGGTTGTGGACATACTACTTACATTCGTCCCTGATTGCCCGACTATTACTGTTCTCGTTTTCTTAATCTTTCCAATGAGTTTTCCTTTTCTATAAGGACATACCACAATTTAGACTGAATTTTATAACTTAGCATTAGTTTCTACATTAACCTTCCTTAGGTGATTATTTATCACAATTATAATCTTTCTTGATTTGAGCCATCTTTTCTATCCGTATCAAGTTTCTTTGCTCGACGAATAACTTCAACTTTTGTGAATTGTGAAGGGTTCTTAACTTATTGTTATAGGGTGATGTCCTCGCGACTTTGGTATCTATACTCATCGTCACTATCGGAGGTAATAGATTTTGGCACTCGTGAAGTCGTATAATCTCCTTTACATACAACTAACTTGTCGATCCATAAGTACTTTGGATTGGTAGGAAGTGAGCACTCTTGGTGAGTCTATCAACAATTACCAATATAGCGATGTTCCTCTTTTGATTTGGGTAAATTGAACGAAGTCCATCGTTATTTCATCCCATTTCCACTCGGTATTTCCAACGGTGTAACTTTCCGTATGGACGTTGGTGTAACGCTTTCATCTGCATTGGCAAACAAGGCATGTGTTTTACTTAAAAAAGCTATGTCTCGTTTCATGCCTTCCACCAAAACTTTTCTTCGTGTCTTGGTACATCTTAGTACTATCTCGGGTGGCGGTGTAGGGTGTATCGTGAGCCTCACTCATTATTTCATTTTGAAGTTTTGCGTAAATGCGAACGTATATTCTTCCTTCGAGACAATAAGGCGTTGTCCGGCGCCTCACGGAAGTTCTTAAATCCTCCAGTCTTACCCTTTCTGGATCTTTTCTAACTTTCCTCCATCCTTTGTCTCGGCGATCCTTTTTTCTTAAATCGATTACATCACTATTTCAAGTCATGAGTTGGGAAATTCAGTTCATGTGGCCTAAGTCATCGTGACACATAAGTTATTATTTATCTCATATTAATACATAGCCTTACTTTTATTAATCTGTGAGAATTGTGACTCTATTTTGGGGTAACTATCTTATTGGTCTTGTTACCTTAGAGAGTTCTTAATAGATCTCTAACAAAAGTCAATTAATCTATAAAATTCATGATCTTATTTTAGGTCATTGACGTCTTTCATCTTTAATTGTTTTGTCCTTTGTCGATCTATATTGTTCTCTTTAAAGACACTATGTGCACGAGGAATATTTCTCCTTTAATTTGAAATTTACAAAAGCGTATTGGCAAAATTTTGCCCGCCCTTAAATGTCGTAAAGACGACCTTGATTTTCTTTATGTTCTTTCTCATCCTTTGAATAGATAAGAACATCATCTATGAGGATTGAGAAAAAATTATCTAGGTATGGGTGAAACACTCGATTTTTGAGGTTCATAAATGTTTGGTGCATTGGTTAGTCCGAATAGCGTAACTATTATCTTATGGTATCCATATTTTATTGAACAACTCATTTCCGTATTTGGATACCATTCTTCAAGACCATATAATATTACATCATAATGCCTCGGTGAGGACTTTTCATACATTACTTACGGTCGGTCTACCAGCTAACTCGATTCTGGCGTCTAACTCTTTTTACACTCAAAACTTTGACACTTCTTCACCATATTCATAAACTCTTCCAAACTACGTTTATTTTACATATTATAATCACATCATTTTCATCATAAACCATTATCTACATATAAGTCTCATAGGATCCTAAGATTCTATGTCTTTGAGTGACCTTTGTCAGAGTCGTACTCTCCCTCGAAACTTGTCTTTCTCCAAGTACGTTTTTATTTTCATACTTCTGATGATCATTCTCTTCGAGAGCCGGTCAAGCGCCCCCGTTTCTTCTTCATTACTAGAAGTTGGCGTTACTTTTATCAAAAAGTATGGTTGGGTTGGTAGCGGTAATTCTCTTGGTCATGAGGCGATAAGACCGCCCTTTTGCCATTCTCGCCTCGCTCGTACAATTGACGGCACAAGGCGTGGGGCGGCGTTTGGAACATCAGGGTACAACCACTCCTTTATGCCGTGTTGTGTAACTTGCCGAGGTCCGGGACAAGTACTCGTAGGTGTCGTTTCCTACGCATTATATGTATACTGAGCACATTGACAAATCCGTAAGTCCGTCCGGGCTTTGGAATTTTATCATGGAAAAATATTCTCTTGATACTTCTTTTGCAAAATTCTGCTAATCTGTTGGCAAATGGCGACATCGTCGAAAAAAATTCTCCAAACTGTTCTAAATTCATTCCTAGTTCATATCAAAAGAGCCGATACACTCGTGTGAGTTATAATCTTGTGGCCTTGGGGTTAACTCCTTCTTTTTCGTTTTCTTTTTACTCGTCAGACCCCTTTTATTGCCATCTGTAACCATATAGTTCTAGATGAGTCCGACTTAAATTAAGCAATGGAGGAATTTTAATAAGAAGGATCTTTTAATGAATTATACACTTTAAGGCGTATATAACACATAGACTACTTGTGACACGACTCATGACACTCATCGTAATACTCATTTTACGTTTTACATTTTCAATCGTATGTTGCCTTAAAGATATTTGCATAAGCGAACAGTGGGTACTGATATTCTATCGTGTAAAACCTCTAACGAAAAGGCTAGGCCCCGGTCACTAATCACATGAATGACAGTCATTTCAGAAACTTCTTGTCTCTAAAATTATATCTACGTTCCATATAGATATAATGATCCAAATCATTGGATAGCACTTTAAGCGATTCTAGGTTCAATTCGAGCTTGGCGACACTTGCGATGGTCAAAATTCTCGTATAGGTAAGGGATTTTCATTTCTTGATTCGCTTACCACAGTTGGGTTCTATCGCTTCTACGCATACTTGTGCGATGTCAAAAGCAAGCACCTAAATTGAACAAAATCTTATGGCTATTAGAAATTTTTTCCTCATACATATTCGCCTTTTGTTGTTTGTTACATTTTTGATGCAAGGTATAGGCTTTGGTCTACGGTCTTTCCGTTTATTCAAGTAAACATCTATTTCGGATGTCCTTGTCCTTTCCATTGGGACATCATGTTCCCTTGCTATGGCCTTCATTGCCTCATTCACTTTATACTTCTCGGTATTAGTATCGTTATGCTTTTACTAATAGCATTCATGGTTAGGTTTACATCAACCTATCCTTTGATATTGATATATTTCAATAATGAAATCTTATCGTAGAGATCGTCATGTTCTATCACTATCATTCATTTCTAATCCAAGATGAATGATTTAATTCCCTTTCACTTTATCGATCTTAGAAATATATTTCTCATATATCCTTACTTTAAACTCATCTCTAGAGAAATCCTTGACCGCCTTTTAGCGCCATCGTTTGTAATATCCCTTTTGGATATAGTCATTTCTTCTTAATCTTTTATTGATTCATCATGCATTTCGCATAAGATAAAATCCTTTGTCCACTGGGGATGTATTATACTTTTACCTTGACGTCAAATATCTTTACCATTTTCTCGACATTCAATGATTTCTTCATTTCTATGTCAGAGATACTTAATACCTCACTTTATTGATCGTCACAAAATATGGGGTAAGATTTACAATTAGGTCCACCTTAAGATCCTTCCATGTGAATCTTTTCTTGTGTTGTAACAGCCCGCCTTTCCAAAGTGCGGATTAGCGTAAACTGTTACTAATGACGGGATTAACAATAGGAACAAAGAGTAATTATGGAGCTGCGAGGTATATAATAGACAAATTCTAAACTTCATATCATTTGATGTGACACATATATCGTATATACTGGCTGGATCATTTAGACTCTTGACTAAAGGGTTCAACTCAAACATAACCTATATAACTTGCGGTGAAAGACGTGTGATTACACATATGACGATATGTAATCAAGGCTATACTTATCAACGACAGAAGACTCCAACTGCTCAACACTTCAACATCCAACATCAACTGCTCAACCTGCACATTTAAAAACAAACATGCAGGGCTAAGTACAAGAATGCACTTAGTGGGCTCATGCCAAAAACATTTTCTTTAATTACACTGCCCCATAAGTAAGACACAAGGGTTTTAGTTGAAAATGCCTTGTGCTTACTAAAACATTTTCTCATTTTCAAAAGTCGTCTGGCCAGACATATTTTTGTCTGTATGATCCATATCAGTAGTAATATCATAACATCATCACATAACGTCATCACATAACATCATCACACGTTGGTAGCGAACCAACAACTTTCAATATCATCATGCCAGCCAACTCCACACAAAATATGACATCACATCAGGATCATCATACGTTGGTAGCGAACCAACAAATTTCAATATCATCATGCCAGCCAACTCCACACAAAATATGACATCACGTCAGGATCGTCATACGTTGGTAGCGAACCAACAAATTTCAATATCATCATGCCAGCCAACTCCACACAAAATATGACATCACGTCAGGATCGTCATACGTTGGTAGCGAACCAACAAATTTCAATATCATCATTCCAACCATCACCACAAATAATAATATCATCATTCCAACCATCACCACAAACAATAATATCATATATGAGATCAATCTGGCCTGTATAATCCTTCCCGCTTAGATCCAATATCAATTTCATAGTCGCTCGCCCAACAACTTGATAGGATCATACATAAAAACATAAACACTTTGGGCAGGTAATCATCATTTCGTAACAGAAACACTGTAAATAAATACTTTGCATTTGGCAAAATAAATAAAAGGGTTTTCGAATAAAGCCCACCTGATACGTAGCTTTTCAATAACGTTCCTTTCTAAGTTGAAAGCTCAAGTCCACGTCCCACCTTAACGTAAGAACTATTTTAGTATGTTGATCACATTCGAGAGATCGAACATAGTCTATAACGTTCTCACGTGTCAAATAAGGCTAACGCGGACTTATTTTAGACGCTTCCTAATCAATTAATGTCGATTATAAATTTTCTCAATTTACAAGAGATATTCTACCTTTTTAGTATATAATGTACGTTTTAATGTACTTACGTAATGTAAGTTACATTATTACTAAACGTACTACGTCACATAGATCACGTATTATCGAATTACGTGCCCTTTGACCTTGGTCAACGTTTTTGGTCAACAATTTTGACCAAGTCAACCTTTAGTCAACAATTTTGACTTTAGTCAACTCAAAGTCAACATTTTGACTTTTTTAATTTCTTATGTAATTTTCGATTTTAATGTACAATTCTTGTTCCAAAAATTCCTATAAAATCATACTATGTCTAAAACATTATTTGAGATCATATTATGTAATTACTTAGGTCAAATAAAATTTATACACCTTAGTATTATAACATAAGGTTTTCGGTTTTCTTAATAAACCAAGCAAATGATTTAAAAAAAATTCTAATAAATTCACATAACATTTAATCACCCTTAATTATGCTTACTATAACATAATTGTTATTTATTATGAACTATTGAATTAAATTTTCCTAAGTCATGTTTGAAAATTTCAACTTAGGTTCAAATAATTTTTATAAATTTCAATAAATTCTCACAACCATATATTATGAATCTACACACTTAATATGCTATTATAACACTTAAATATGAATTATATCACAACATTTTATCATATGTATATGTTTTCGGTATTTATTAAAATATAAGCTATAGTTTTCCAAAAATTCTACATAAATTCATATAAGCATAATTAATACTCTAGATTATGATTTCATGCTTAAATCAACAATTAAAAATCATAATCATCAACATATGGTACCCCTAAGTTTTCGGTCCAAACATTAAATTTAATAGCATGCTTAATTTTGTGATATAATTATAATACATGCTTAATAATGTCATATAAACATAATATCTAAACATCTTAGCATATGTTTCATAATTTTCGAAAATCATATGAACAAACTAAACTTATAACATAAATTCTAACGGACGAAAATCGAAAATTCTAGCATGTATACGAAGCTCATAACGTTTCTAACCTTTTAATCGGAGTCGATTTAATCAACGAAGATTTATTTGTCTAAGGTTTGGGATCAAAGCTTGAAGAACACTCTCACAAATTTTTCCCACTCAATTTCGGTATTTAGGGGTTCAAAATGAATAATGGAGAAGCTTAACTTATATTTATAGAGTTATGCAAGTTGTGTGCTAATAATTACATGAAATAACACTTGTACACTTGCTCAATTGAAGTCTAAAATTTCGGCCAACTTGTGCTTATTAAGGACAAGATTTTTATTCTTTTTATAACATACCTTAATGTATATCTTATCCCATAATTAATACATATACACATCACCTTTCAAAATTGGTACACTTTTGCTTTATTAAGCAAAGTTCTCGCCTACAACAAAATACCCTCCTATTTGTTTTAATTATTAATTCAATTCATTATGGAACCTATTATATTATGTAAGAATTTAGTATATGCCAATCTCATAATGTAACGTCATTATTTTCATTATAGAACCCATTCCATTTTTTTTCTTTTTCCTCTTATTCTCGGCAATCCCATTAGTATAGGATAAATTTTTAATTTATATGTTATCATATACTATAATATTATTATAGGATAAAATCATATTTGAAAAGTCAAAGTTTTCAACTATAATATATATCATTATCATAAGGAATTTCAAAATCCTTCTACCTTATTTTAGTCAAATTTTTCGCTATATGGATCCAAAAGCATGGGTTACTTGTTTTAATTGGTAACTATCACCCTTTACACCTAATATCATGATAATATCCAACTCATACCATCCCATTAATTATAGCATGGAATTAATCAAATTTTGTCACATATATCATGAAATTTTCGCCAACTTTAATGCAAGTGTTCTCCCACTTGTGCAACTTGTAATACAACTCATATTATCCATAAAAATAACATATTAATATAGTAATTAGGATATATCATCAATTGGATAGGAATTAAAATTAATTTCTCACACTATGAAATTTTCAAAACAATATATGCCCATAATGCTATATATTTTATTTTTTGTAATAAATAGCTAACACATAGCTAAGTGACGCATTATAATCATAGATGATGAATTTAATCATATAAAATATTTAGAACCATTTTAGATCACAAAACCCTAATTTTAAAATTAGGGTTTCAAACCCATTAAATATGGTACATTATATTCCTAAATTTTCTAGCATTATTTTGATGATAAATAATGCTCTGATATCATAAAATAATCATAGAATTTGAATTTTATAATTCCATGATCATTTGGCTAAGTTATCGCATTATCTCAAAACGTGACGTTTGAAACGCCTCTAAATTCTCATAGTTAAAACATCTCTAAAATGCTCAAAATAAAGTTGTAACAACTTTATTTATTCCCATAATAATAGGAAATTACGAAATTTAAGCTTAATTGCTTAAAATATCGTAAGTCTTAATCGTCAATTTATCCGACGTTAGAACATCATGTTTGAAGGAATATCAGAAACTGCATTCCTTAATTCACTAAGCGTCAGTGAATATCACACAGAAATTATCAAATTATGCTTAGTCAACATTAAGTGTTGACCAATTAAGATTTTAATTATCGGGCTTAAAACCCTAATTACGATTTATATTATCGGAATCAAGCATTAAAATTGCGGGATATTATATTCTACCCCCCTTAAAAAAAAAATTCGTCCTCAAAATTTGCATACCGTAGAAAAGTACGGGTATCTTTGCACTATAACAATCTCAAATTTCCACGTAACCTTCTTTTGTCCATGGTCTCTCAATTGGACTTTTACCATCGGTATAAGCTTCTTTCTTAACCGTTGAGTTTGGCGATTAAAACAATCGTAGATTCTTTCATAACTCATATATTGGTTCAAGAATAACGTCATCATGATGGTCATGTATTTTGGACCATATTCGTACTTTCTTTAACTGTAACACGTGAAAAATATTCTGTATATTTTCTAAACTTGGTCGACACACCAATCTATAGGCTGCTAGGCCTTATCAATTCTATGATCTCGCAAGGTCCAATAGAACGAAATCTCAACTTCCCTTTTCTCCAAACATTGAAATTCTTTCAATGGAGAACTTTAATACACTTTATCTCTGCATTCAAGATGCAGCTCATATCTATGCATATCAACGTAAGACTTTTGTCTATCATGAGCTTCTTTCTTTCAGCGCCTAATTCGGCAAACATTTCGTTCATTTCTTTCACAGAATCGGCTTTAAAATTTTCCTCTTACTTTCTTTATCTCAATATAGAGATGATCGACACTTTCTTTTATACTATGCCTCACATGGGCTATGCTGCTCGACAGTTATTGTCGTAGGTAAACTTAATAAGTGGAAAATACATTTCCAACTTGTACGTCAATCCTTTCTCTTCTAGGCCAATTCATATTCTAAAGATAACCTCAAAATCTTTATACGATGCGAGACGTATGATTTTCTTAGTAAACAACCGGGCTAACTTGTCAGACCCAGAAGTAGCCTAGATAGGCATGAACTGAACATTTTTGGTAAGTTGATACACTACTACCCATATAGCAGTGTTATCTTTTGACTTTGGTAAGCCTATCTCAAAATCCATTGTTACGTCATCCCATAGGATCATTGATACAAAGCCTTCACTTACGGGCAATTGAGATGATGTTCGACAATTTCTATCTTCCTCTCCTTAACTCTTCGACGAGTTTTTCTTTTATGCAAGGATTTATCATTACTTAGACTGAATTTATCAACATAGGACATCAGTCACTACATTAACCTTTCATAGGTGATAATTTATATTACATTCGTAATTTCTTACTAATTCAAGCCATGTCTCTTGCTTGAAGAAATATCTTAAATTTTTATGATCTATGATGATCTCACACCTCACTTTATAGAGGTGATGTTCTCAAAATCTTAATTCGTTTCACTGTTGCGTTATCAGCCTTGCTATCTTAGAGAGTCTTCACTAAATTTTCGATAGCAACCAGCGTCAGCGAATCCTATGAAACCTTTGCTCTCGTTTGGGTCGTTGATTGCTTCTATCCTTGCATTACTTTTATCTTTCGCCGGATCCACATAGATTCCTTCTGAAGGCACGATGTGTCTAAAGATTATTATTTCTTTAAGTCGAATCCGCCTTAAATAACTTGGCGAAAATTTGTTTGACTTTTGATGTCTGCAAGATAGTTCTCAAGAGTGCTCTATACTCTTTCTTGCCCTTCAATTAGATGGGAATATCATCTATGATGATTTAAGACAATCTATCTTAGTATGCGCGGAACGCTCGATTTTTGAGGTTCATGAACACGGCTAGCGCATTAGTTGGTCCGAATAGCATAACTATAACTCATAGTAGCCACCTCTTGTTCGGGAAGCCATTTTGGGTACATTGTTAGCTTGTGCCTTAAATTGATTATAGTCCAATTGAGATCGGTTCTCAGGACTACTCTTGTTCTTTTCCACTGACCGAATACTCATCTATCCTTGGTAATGGATTTTTAACTCTCGATAATCTATATGCTTTCTTAATGGCTATTTCTCTTCTTTGACAAGCAAGTCGGGTGTTTCTTAAGGTGATGATACACTAGGTTCGATGAAACTTAAATTTTATAGCCTTTAAACGTGAATCTTTATCTTTTCACTTTCCTTGAATCCATTTGATAAAGGTACTTTTAACTTGGTTTAATAATGGTTCTAACTTGATAGTAAAATTCTAGATGCTTATCAGGGGTAGTCTTTGCTAAGTTGTTAGGGTATCTCTAGAAATTCTCGAAAAATTTTCACATCCTCTACCTTCATTTCCGCTATCCATCCTTTGCTTAGATAAACAGGGAATGCTCGACATCCCTTCTTGTTTTAATAATTCCCTTATTTGTAGTGTGGAGTACGGTTGGAATTTCCTTCCCATGTGGATTCCATAGAAATTGCAACTTCTTATCCGGAGAATTGGGCGAAATTTCCTTTTCCTGGTACAGGATTGTGGAATGGTTTTCGATTAATCAATTCTTTCTTAGGATTATCTCTATGTCTCATATAGGTACTATGTTCAAGTTCTTTACTAAAGTTTTAGGTGATTCTAAGTTCAATTCTAAGTTCGAGTAAATACGTATGGCGACCATGATCCTTTTTTTAAGTGAAGAGATTCTCATTCTTTGATTTGCTTATTCTGATTTGAGCTTTAACGTATCCACGCATGCTCTTACTATTCTTGTAATAATGAAATGTGAAGCACTTGTCTTTGAACCAAAGTATCTTAGGTATACTGAGAAGTTTTCTCATACCTACAATTCTTTCCTGGTTTTTGTTCATTCTGTCATTATCATACTTTCTTAACCAAGATGAATGATTCAAATTTCCTTCTTCCTCTTTATCGTTCCTTAGAATATATCTTCCATATATTCTTTCTTTTAAAATTCTTTCAAGAAGAATCCCTATATTAGCATTTATTATGCTATCATGGGTAATATCCTTTTTGGATATACGTCATTTCTCTTAATCTCCATTGGTTTGACTAAGTGGTTTCGCATAAGTTAAAATCCCTTGTTAAATGGGGACGTGTCATACTTTTGCCTTGACGTCATATATCTTTACTATTTTCTCGACTTTCTATGTTTACTTCCTTTCAATGCTAAGGTACCCAATATTTCACCTTATGGGTCATCTCATAATTACGAGGAAACTCTTTTCAATTAGATTCACCTTAAGGTCCTTCCTTGTGAATTCTTTCCTTTATTCGCTTGAGCATATTCTCTTCGCAAATTTCTTTAAAAGTTATCTCACTTGATTAATTACTAAATCACGCATAAGGTAAGCGTTCTGTCTCTATATACTTAGAGTATGTCGGTTTCATTTCAAATATCAAATCTACTTATTAATCCACTTCTTTCCTTCAAAGGATTTACTTTGCTTATAGTAATCAAACTGTTTGCAAAACTTATCTCATGTTTGACTATCTCATAATCAAGTTTAGCTGGTAGTTTCTCGCCTATTCTTTAACTCTTGCCCTTTTTCTTGAGCATGATACCCGAAAGTTATATTACTTTCGTTATACTTTGGTCCTCACTTTTAGGATTAAGATCATCATCATTCTAATTTATACGGGCAAGGTAGTACGTTTGTACACCATAACTTAGATTCCAAGAACCAATGTCCTATTGCCAAATCTCAACTTTGGGGTATCTCTCTCATTCTTGGTTCAAATCTAGGAATAGCCTAGCTATTCACATATCTCATTATTGGATCCGTTGATCATGCTATCTTTGGTTTAACCAAAGTCTCAAATTCTTGGAATTAGATCCGCCCAAGCATAATCTTATTGATTTAGGGATATCAAGAGGCTTATTAATGGAGATGCTTCCATTCCTTGTATACTCATAAAATGAGTTTCATTTACCTCCATACTTTAAACATGTCCAACCTACTAACGAGGTCTTTAAGGACAAACAACTATCTTAGAAGATAAGTTGTATTCTTTCTCGCTATGACGTAGATAGGAGGGGGTTATATCACAAGGATATCATATACTTTTCTTTACTCTATTCCAGCACTAAATGCTAAAGAGTATCTCGTTCATAACTTAGTTATCATATACTCACATGGAGATACAACTTTACTGTTATCAATATTGGGAAAGCCCATCAAGGGTCGATCCACCTATGTGTATCGTAAAATATATCTCGTCTCATCGAGAACTTCTTTACATCATATCTTGATGTCTATCACTTTACTGATCTGATACCTTTAGGTGACAGAATATGTCAACCTATATCATACTTATTGGTTTCAAGGATTGAAGAAAACTTATCAGAATATCTTACAAAGGTGTTTCATGATTCAAGATCACAACTCTGAAAGCTTGGAACAATATGTTCTTTAAACTGAAGTGTTGGGGAGATAGGGTCCAAAACCGAATAACGATCTTGAGATTTCTTTGGTCATATGGGGTGGCGAGGCCCGTCACAAATACTTTCTCAGTCACATGAAGGTTTGGTTTTCAAAAGAACGCTTTATGGAATTTTCTGACTGTACACTTTTTCAGAGAAAGTGAGAATTCAATTGATATCTCAATCGAAACTAGATCATAGGGTTAAACCCAATAACAGAATTTTGGGTTATGAATAAGATTTGAAACCTTATACAACTTATTTTAGTTGTCATCAGAGGTTCTCATGTACACATGTTATAGTCCTCCTTGAACTATTGGGACTCTTGCTTTCTAGTAGCATTCTAAGATTCCTGTCATACTGTAGAGTTCTCGTTCTACATACGTCACAAGATCAGTATCAACTGTTTCATTGATCACATTCTTATTTCATTTCTAACGAGAAAGTCATAGTCAATTTGGATTTCCGTCATACGTGAACATCCAAACAAAGACTATACTCATGTCACAGGAATATAGTGACATTCATTATTTCTAAATCATCATCCTCGTCTTTGCTTTTGACTTTACATTTCTTTGTTCTCGTCATTCACTCGAGATTCTCATTTCGATCTCGTTTACGTCTCATGACAGACTAAAATTCTCATAGTTCTCTTCCTACGTTCTTTCGCAAAAAGGGATCATGTGACTTAAACAGTCTATGTTCTTTGGGATAACATACCCATCAGTGAAATAACTTTGAAATTTGAAATAAACATTTCAAAACTGTAACATAACTCATGTTTTCTTTGAATTTCAAGAATTCAACATATAATACTTTTGACATATAATTTCAACACTTTCTCATATAACATCATCATAGCATAATCATAACATTCTCCTTATAGCATCATCAAACATCATAATATGTTGGTATTGATCCAACAACTATCACAACAAAATCCTCACTGACTTCCACGAATTCAACAACTTCTCTTTTGACATCTCAATGTCAATACTTTCTCATCTCACTTTCAACTCTTCACAACATATAACATCATTGCAACACTTGCAATTACTTTCATTTTCAACAATCCTCATAACTTTCATTTTTCTTTGAAAATTCATTACAATCATTATCCACTACTTTTATTCTCAAATATCTCTCATAACTTTCATCTCTTTGGAAAAATCATATTCCATACTTAAACTTTTCATTTCAAAATTTTGAAAAAGGGGCATGTACTTTCAAACTTTTTCATTTCCAATCTGAGAAAATCGTTTACTTAACGCTTATTAAATCTTTTAAGTTTTCCATGAATATGTAGTCCCATACCTACATATCCTTGGAATCCTTTGAACCTTCCTTGAATATGCAGTCTCATACCTGCATATTCTTAGAATCTCTCCTAGTTCTAACTTTCATTTCCTTGAAAATTCATTTCACTTTAATGACTTTCACTTTCCAACTTCTTATCCTTATTTTCAAAAACTGTGAGAAGATCATTTACCTTTTTCCCGGTTGAGCTTGATGTGATGGAGTGTTGAGCATAGTCGGCTGATCTCTAGAAGTCTAGTGATTCTATCTAAACTCAACTTTTGAAAGAAGTTTTGAGTTTAGGTACGACCGCCTCGATACCAACTATAACGACCCGCCTTTCCAAAGTACGGATTAGCAGAAACTGTTACTAATGACGGGGATTAACAACAGAACAAAGACTAATTATGGAACTGCGAGGTATATAATAGACAAATTCTCGAAACTTCATATCATTTGATGTGACACATATATCGTATATATCTGGCTGGATCATTTAGACTCTTGACTAAAGGGTTCAACTCAAACATAACCTATATAACTTTGCAATGGAAAGACGTGTGATTACACATATGACGATATGTAATCAAGGCTATACTTATCAACGACGTAAGACTCAACCGCTCAACACTTCAACATCCAACATCAATCGCTCAACTCGCACATTTAAAACAAACATGCAGGCTAAGTACAAGAATGCACTTAGTGGGCTCATGCCAAAACATTTTCTTTAATTACACCGCCTATAAGTAAGACACAGGGTTTTAGTTGAAAATGCCTTGTCTTACTAAAACATTTTCTCATTTTCAAAAGTCGTCTGGCCAGACATATTTTTGTCTGTATGATCCATATCAGTAGTAATATCATAACATCATCACATAACGTCATCACATAACATCATCACACGTTGGTAGCGAACCAACAACTTTCAATATCATCATGCCAGCCAACTCCACACAAAATATGACATCACATCAGGATCATCATACGTTGGTAGCGAACCAACAAATTTCAATATCATCATGCCAGCCAACTCCACACAAAATATGACATCACGTCAGGATCGTCATACGTTGGTAGCGAACCAACAAATTTCAATATCATCATGCCAGCCAACTCCACACAAAATATGACATCACGTCAGGATCGTCATACGTTGGTAGCGAACCAACAAATTTCAATATCATCATTCCAACCATCACCACAAATAATAATATCATCATTCCAACCATCACCACAAACAATAATATCGTCATATGAGATCAATCCTAGCCAGGTATAATCCTTCCGGCTTAGGATCCAATATCAATTTCTCATAGTTGGCTTGCCCAACAACTTGATAGGATCATACATAAAAACATAAACACTTTGGGCAGGTAATCATCATTTCGTAACAGAAACACTGTAAATAAATACTTTGCATTTGGCAAAATAAATAAAAGGGTTTTCGAATAAAGCCCACCTGATACGTAGCTTTTCAATAACGTTCCTTTCTAAGTTGAAAGCTCAAGTCCACGTCCCACCTTAACGTAAGAACTATTTTAGTACGTTGATCACATTCGAGAGAGACGAACATAGTCTATAACGTTCTACGTGTCAAATAAGGCTAACGCCGGACTTATTTTGACGTTTCCTAATCAATTAATGTCGATTATAAATTTTCTCAATTTACAAGAGATATTCTACCTTTTTAGTATATAATGTACGTTTTAATGTACTTACGTAATGTAAGTTACATTATTACTAAACGTACTACGTCACATAGATCACGTATTATCGAATTACGTGCCATTTGACCTTGGTCAACGTTTTTGGTCAACAATTTTGACCAAGTCAACCTTTAGTCAACAATTTTGACTTTAGTCAACTCAAAGTCAACATTTTGACTTTTTCAATTTCTTATGTAATTTTTGATTTTAATGTACAATTCTTGTTCCAAAAATTCCTATAAAATCATACTATGTCTAAAACATTATTTGAGATCATATTATGTAATTACTTAGGTCAAATAAAATTTATACACCTTAGTATTATAACATAAGGTTTTCGGTTTTCTTAATAAACCAAGCAAATGATTTTAAAAAATTCTAATAAATTCACATAACATTTAATCACCCTTAATTATGCTTACTATAACATAATTGTTATTTATTATGAACTATTGAATTTAATTTTCCTAAGTCATGTTCGAAAATTTCAACTTAGGTCCAAATAATTTTATAAATTTGATAAATTCTCACAACCATATATTATGAATCTACACACTTAATATGCTATTATAACACTTAAATATGAATTATATCACAACATTTTATCATATATATATATTTTCGGTATTTATTAAAATATAAGCTATAGTTTTTCAAAAATTCTACATAAATTCATATAAGCATAATTAATACTCTAGATTATGATTTCATGCTTAAATCAAAAATTAAAAATCATAATCATCAACATACGGTACCCCTAAGTTTTCGGTCCAAACATTAAATTTAATAGCATGCTTAATTTTGTGATATAATTATAATACATGCTTAATAATGTCATATAAACATAATATCTAAACATCTTAGCATATGTTTCATAATTTTCGAAAATCATATGAACAAACTAAACTTATAACATAAATTCTAACAGATTTAAAATCGAAAATTCTAGCATGTATCTGAGCTCATAACGTTTCTAACCTTTTAATCGGAGTCGATTTAATCAAGAATTTATTTGTTAAGGTTTGGGATCAAAGCTTGAAGAACACTCTCACAAATTTTTCCCACTCAATTTCGGTATTTAGGGGTTCAAAATGAATAATGGAGAAGCTTAACTTATATTTATAGGGTTATGCAAGTTGTGTGCTAATAATTACATGAAATAACACTTGTACACTTGCTCAATTGAAGTCTAAAATTTCGGCCAACTTGTGCTTATTAAGGACAAGATTTTTATTCTTTTATAACATACCTTAATGTATATCTTATCCCATAATTAATACATATACATCACCTTTCAAAATTGGTACACTTTTGCTTTATTAAGCAAAGTTCTCGCCACAACAAAATACCCTCCTATTTGTTTTAATTATTAATTCAATTCATTATGGAACCTATTATATTATGTAAGAATTTAGTATATGCCAATCTCATAATGTAACGTCATTATTTTCATTATAGGAACCCATTCCATTTTTTTTTCTTTTTCCTCTTATTCTCGGCAATCCCATTAGTATAGGATAAATTTTTAATTTATATGTTATCATATACTATAATATTATTATAGGATAAAATCATATTTGAAAAGTCAAAGTTTTCAACTATAATATATATCATTATCATAAGGAATTTCAAAAATCCTTCTTACCTTATTTTAGTCAAATTTTTCGGCTATATGGATCCAAAAGCATGGGTTACTTGTTTTAATTGGTAACTATCACCCTTTACACCTAATATCATGATAATATCCAACTCATACCATCCCATTAATTATAGCATGGAATTAATCAAATTTTGTCACATATATCATGAAATTTTCGCCACTTTTAATGCAAGTGTTCTCCCACTTGTGCAACTTGTAATACAACTCATATTATCCATAAAAATATCATATTAATATAGTAATTAGGATATATCATCAATTGGATAGGAATTAAAATTAATTTCTCACACTATGAAATTTTCGAAACAATATATGCCATAATGCTATATATTTTATTTTTGTAATAAATAGCTAACACATAGCTAAGTGACGCATTATAATCATAGATGATGAATTTAATCATAGAAAATATTTAGAACCATTTTAGATCACAAAACCCTAATTTTAAAAATTAGGGTTTTCGAAACCCATTAAATATGGTACATTATATTCCTAAATTTTCTAGCATTATTTTGATGATAAATAATGCTCTGATATCATAAAATAATCATAGGAATTTGAATTTTATAATTCCATGATCATTTGGCTAAGTTATCGCATTATCTCAAAACGTAGACGTTTGAAACGTCTCTAAATTCTCATAGTTAAAACATCTCTAAAATGCTCAAAATAAAGTTGTAACAACTTTATTTATTCCCATAATAATAGGAAATTACGAAATTTAAGCTTAATTGCTTAAAATACTGTAAGTCTTAACTGTCGAATTTATCCGACGTTAGAACATCATGTTTGAAGGAATATCAGAAACTGCATTCCTTAATTCACTAAGCGTCAGTGAATATCACACAGAAATTATCAAATTATGCTTAGTCAACATTAAGTGTTGACCAATTAAGATTTTAATTATCGGGCTTAAAACCCTAATTACGATTTATATTATCGTAATCAAGCATTAAAATTGCGGGATATTACATGTGTTCTCTTGGATGTATTTCCTTTGCAAGATCTATAGAACTATCTTGCTTGTTAACTATTAAGTTACAAAAGACAAGCGTTTTGTGTCATTATAACTTAGGGTATTAAGATTCATTTCAAAATAATGAATCTATTTCTTAATCGCTTCCTTACTTGAAGGAATTACCTTACTTATCAAAGTCATAACATCTCTCAAGCTTATATCATATCATGGACTATCTAATTGTATAGCTCATAATTCCTTCGCTATTTTGACTTTTGTCCATTTTCTTGAGCATGGTATCTAAAGTAATCTTACTTTCTTTATACTTGTTCCACTTTCGGGACTAGAATCGTTATCATTGTCGTATGGCTTGGTAGGGTAGTACATTCGTACACCATAACTTAATTCTAAGCATCTCATTACCATGTCTTGGCAGTTATTTCCTCCATACTTAGTTCACATACTAGGGATATCCTAGCTATTCACACATCTCAAAGATTATGATCTCTAAATCTTATTATCATTCGTCCAACCGAGTTTCGATTATTTGGAATCGATTACGCTCAAGCATAATCTCATTGATTGAGGTGTAAGGCGAAAGATCTATTTTCCGATATGCTATCACTTCTTTATATATATATTCTTTGAAAAGAATATCTTGTATGCATCTTCATTCTTTTTAAACATGTCCAACCTACTAACGAGGTTTCGAAGACATCTAACTATCTTAAAGATAAGTTGTAATCGCTCTCGTCATAACATAATAAGGAAAATTCATATCCTACAGGTATCATATACTTTTATCTACTGTTGCTCTTTGCATTCAATGCTAAAGAGTATCTTATTCATAACTTTGTTATCATAATAGTTGTATGATGGTATAACTTCACTGTTATCATTCTTTGTTAAGCCCATCAAGGGTCATCACATCATGTGTGCCATAGGAAGAATATCTCGTCTCATCGAGATTTTCTTTACATCATAATTTCTTGATGTCTATCACTTTACTGGTTTGAAACCTTTTGGTGACTGAGATAAGTCAACCTATTTCATGTCCGACATTTATCGCTTTACTAATTCGCTCTTAGGTGACAAGGTAAGTCAACTTTCATCTTACTTGATGGTTTCAAGAGTCGAGAAGAAATTATCACGACTACTTACAGGAGGTACTGTCTAATCCATCAAGATAACATCTTTTCAATGATTGAATCGATATGTTCCTTGGACTGAATAAATGGGGCTCTAGGGTCCGAAGACCAGAATGACGACTACTGAGATTTCTTTGGTCATATGGGCTGGCCAGACCCGTCACAATCATATTCTCAGTCACACAAGGCTTTGGGTTCAAAAGGACACTTTGTAAATTTTTGAGTTGGAAGTTTTCTTGTAAGAGTGAAAACTCGAATGATTTCTCAATTGGAACTAGGTCGTAGAGTTAAATTCAATGACGAAATTGGGTAATGGATATAATTTGAAAGCTTATATACCCGTAATAGGTCATCAACAAAGTTCTCATGTATGTCTAGGTTCTACTTGTATTACTGAAGATCTTACTTTCTTAGTAACATTCTAGGATTCGTATCATACTATAACAGTCTTACTCTTTTCAAATCGTAGAACTAACTTCAACTGATTCTCATGAATTCTGGAGTAGGAATTAGGAATTTGGTCCTTCATAAGAAATGAAGTACAGTTCTTTAGGAACACGTAGGCGAAAACCATACGTAAATTGGAGTTCACACAACCGAGAACGAGTCAAAACAAAATCACTGCGTAGTGCAGGGAAATTTACACGTGTTCGCGCCGAGGTCATAAGGCGATGTTATAAATGCCGATTTTGAAGTCGATAGTCGCACATGCCGAGGTCGAAGCCGAGGTCGTACATGTCGAGGTCGAACAATTTTGTATAAATCTTTCACTTTTCGATACTCAAGATGGAATGAAGTTCTCAAATCCATCACTAACCTTGTTCTTGTAATTGCAGGAAATTCTTACTTCTATGTTCTTTCGTAGAAAGGGATCATGCGTCCTATAAAGTCTATGTTCTGTTTGAACTAGCATGCTCATCATCATAATCAACTTTGTAGTTTGAAGTAAAACTTCAAATATTCCTACGTAGCTCATTTGTACGCACGTATTTCGTTGAATTTAAAGAATTGACATATCATATTGACAATTCAATGTCCAATCTCAATCATTTTAAAACGTGAAAAATCATAACTTTGTTCATAATAATGAACCCTTATTACATTTCAGAAATTCAAACATTTAATCTTTGGCACATCATGCCAAAACTTACTCATATCATTGTCATCATCTTTCTTATATCATCCTTCCTTTCATAACTTTCTTGACAAATCATTTGTCATATCATTCATTCTCAACCTTTCTCAAAGCTTTCATTTCTTTTGAAAGATCATATTAATTATCATTCACTTCACGACATAATATTTCATTTGCGACTTTGCAATAAATTTCACTTTAAATAAATTCACATAACATTCATTTCACTTAAAATTTATTTCACTTTTAAACCGAGAAAATAATTTCATAAACATTAAGTCTTGGCGGGCTAATTTTCAAAACTTTGAAAAAAGTCATTTACCTCATTTCGGTTGAGCTTGATGTGATGGAGTGTTGAGCATTGTCGGTGATCTCTAGAAGTCTAATGACTCAATCTAGACTTAACCCTAAAGGAGATTTTAGGTTCAAGAGCGAATCGCCTGATACCACTCTGTCACGCCCCTCAATCCTAAGTGCGGATTAGCGGGGACTATAACTCTAAACAGGATAAAAATACAAGGAGACTCTTTTAACAATAAGCGTAATACATATGTCATTTATGTTCTTGGACTATATTACATAATTTAAGTTCTAGCAATGAAAACATGTGATATGTACATATGACGATGTACTATCAAGGTATAAACATTTCAGTGACAACATTCCTATTGCTCAACACTGCTCCATCCATCATCTGCTCAACCTGCACATTTAAAAACAAACATGCAGGGCTGAGTACAAGAATGCACTCAGTGGACTCATGCCAAAAACATTTTATCATTTATAGATTACACTGCCACATCATGGTAAGACACAAGGGTTTTAGTTGAAAATGCCTTGTGCTTACTAAAATATTTTCATCATTTCATAAAATCATCGCCTGGCCAGGCATTTTTCTGGTGTGTATGATCCATATCTCTTAACATCCTTTCGTCATATCATCATAGTCGAGCGTCGTGAAGAAGGCCTCCTCTACGACGCCGTGACCGGCCGTGGTTGTCCTTACAAAGACACACGTCACCTTAGGTATACACGTTAATCCTAGCGGTGTTGTCCTTCGAAATAGGATCCGATATCGATTTTCATTCATAAGTTGGGAGCGACCCAACAACATTCATAACATTTCATACATCTCATAACATCTCATGGATAGGATACATACACAAAACATAAACATTTTTGGCAGGTAATCATGTAAACATTTTATCAACAGTTGAAATAAGCTTCAGTAATAAATATTTCAAAAGCATTTTATTTTTGAGTAGAGTAAAGCCCACCGGACTATCGATTGTCTAAATCGATTTCTTGGACCGTAAGTCCCGGACTTAGCATATCTATTCACGGCCTTGAAGTTTTGGGTAGAAACTATCCATCGAGTCTTAGAATCCATATTTCTACTATAGTGTATATCAAGGTATGATATACACTCAATTGAGCATGTAGGAAGCACCTATTCAAATGGTTCACGTTAGGCGTGCTCGTAAAAATATCATGTTGTGTTGTTTTATTATAACCGTACATCTTATTTATGCTCTATCGTGCCTTGCGACATGACACAATGAATGCATCGATTAATAACATGTTAGTCACATAAGGCATATTTCACATAGGGAAGTTCCAACACTTAGTCAAATTTTCAAGTGTTGAATTTCTGCAAAACAGCTTGAAACAACCCAAGTGGCAAACTTTGACGATTCATAACTCTCGAGTTAGAATACGTATGGCCGCACAAAGATACATTCCGGAAACCTCTAAACATGTACTACAAGTTCTAAGAAGGAATTAAATCCAAAAGAGTCGTGTTTCTGAAGATATAGGGTCTCAAAGTGGGCAACTCAAACTGACTTCTATACTTAGAAAATTTTTCAGAATTTTCAGTTTTAGCTTAACGACGAGGGGTTTTGCGAGGCTCATAACTTTTGACTCACAATGCCAAAATGGCTGCAGGTTACCAATTTCGAAACCTTGTAACAAGAACTACATATTTCATGAAGACCATACTGGAAAATATCTGACGCATCGAGAAATATATAAGTCCAAAGTTGACTAGTTGGAAATGGACAGTTTCCAGTAGGTGACTTTGGGTCGATGAAAGGTATACCTATAAAACTTGGTTTGGGATCAAACTTTCCAGATCAGAAATAGACATGGTGAGGAACATTTCTTATGAAGAAACCCAAGTCCAAATCGGACTACAAATGGCTTGAACACCTCACGTAAAAGTCATACTCGAACAGCCTATTATATGAAAAATTTACTAAGGCAGTTTGTCCAAAACAACTTACTGTAATGTATCAACTTCAAAAATTCACCGTGAGTTCATTATAATGAATCTGGGAATGAAACCAATCATATTGAAAATCCACTTAAGTCTAGTTTAATCCAAAAAAAACCTCACTCAATGATTCAGAATAAATTGGGACCTAAAAATGTTTTACCACAAGCTATCACTCCCGTGACAGTTTTGTGCAGTTAACTTGTAAATTCTGGAATAAATAGTAAAACGTTTTAGAAAATTCTGAAAATTTACATACATCTTCTAGACATGCTGAATTATGTTTCTGCCAAATTTCAGACTTTTATTATTATCCAAACTTAAAACCAAAGCCACGGACTATGGGTGATGAACACGGTAATTTCACAGTTTTGCGCAGTGTTTTTGATAAATAAAATTAAAATATCAAATCAAGTTGGATGGACTTGAAATTTTACAGAGGCATACTAGACACATATAATTTCAACATATTAAAAATTCACAATCATAGGACCACTTTAACTTAGTCTATTAATTTCGTGAAATTGTTGTTCGTCCAGATAAATCAACATGCAATCACCTATACTTATAAATCTAGCACATTCAAGCATATATATGTACATGCATGTATGTAGCTCCAACACTATTGAGTCCAAGGTTTAGATTCTTCACCTTGGTGTGAAATTCAGTGGGGAATCGAAGGGGTTGACTGAGGAGAGGCTCATAGCCTGGAAAGCTTCGGCTGTCCACGTTGAGCTAGGAGCTTGTGTCCCCTTTTTTTGAATGGTGGAGTGGGCTGATCTTGGAGCTGAATTTTCAGTTGTTCTTGGAAGAGGGATGGACGAAAATGGGGAAAGAGAGAGAGAAGAGGGACGGCAGAAATGAGGGAGAGAATGGCTGGAGTTTGGGGGGGGGGGGGTATGTGCTAGTGGTGTGCTTGTGGGTGACATTTGTCACCCCTAGTATATGCATAGAAACAACACACATGCACACACTCTTACACTCCCTCTCTACACACACATATAGGCACGATTTTTGTGCATATATATATATATATAAATTTCAGTATTTAATTGTTTAATTATGATATATAATTAATCACATTGCCACTTAATAGATACATGTAATAGTGGGAAGATTAACAACACACCTTGTTATAGCACTTATAACATTTTCGGCCCTTATGCCCAAACATGGACTAAATTTTATTTTTCATGTTAAACATAGATATATACATCATAGTATATGATTTAGATGATAATTAATAGCATAGGATAATTTAATGGCATCATTTTATGCGATAAAAATCGAGTTCGAAAATTAGGGTTTTCGAACGTTTGAAAAATTTGTCACTATCAAATCTTGATGATCTAGCATTGATTTAATGCTAAATAATACTTTAATTACATATACTAATCATAGGAAATTAATTCCTATAATTTCTTGATCGATTAAAACGCTTTTCGTTTCATCTCAAAACGTTAACGTTTGAAAACGTTGCGAAACGTTCATTATCGACTCATCTCGAAATGGTCGTCATTACTTTAATAAATTATTCCATTAATAATGGAATTTAATTCTAAGATTAATTGCTTTAGAAAATATCATGAATTTTAACTATCGATACGCGATCGACGTTAAAATAATACTGCCGATACACTTCATATACTTTTATTCCTTAATTCACAATTCTCAGTGAATATAAAATAGGAATTCATTCCTTCGTAAACAATCGAAATCATTATTCGATATCTTAGTGATTGAATAACTCGGCTAAACTCTAGTTTACGGGTTTTTAAATACCGTAATTAGGCATCTAAGTTTGCGGGTATTACATACATAACTTGTTCATCAATATTTTCATTCATTTAATTATTTTCGAAAATTTCATATATTAATCCATATTTTTCCAAAAATTTCCACTTAAAATCATACAACCTTAAACATGAACAACTATCATTATTTCATGTTCAAAACAACAATTAAAATTCATGTACATCAACATATACCTCATGCTTAATTTTGGTCATATCATAATATTTTTAGTACATGCTTAACTTTGTATTAAAATCATAATACATGCTTATAAACATCACATAAATATATTTAATTCATAACTTGACATATAGCATAACTTTCACGTATTTCACATAATTTTCGAGAGCATGTAATTAAACATATCACATATGATTTTCTAATATTCTTGCATAAAATAATAGGAATAGTAAGGTTTCTAACCTTCTATTTGTTTTGGGTTGACGTCGACGACGTTTTCCTACTACGATCGAAAAGTACTTTGGATGACACTCTCTATTTTTCTCTTCTTTTCTCTCTATTTCTCTTATTTTTTCGGTTGGTATGGTATAGGGGGAGTCTCCTGTTTATAGATGTTATAAAGTGTATTTAATCATTACTTTATAAAATATCTTAATATAAAGTCAAAAATTACAACTCATTCTTATCTCATAAATTCTCGAACCATATGAGTTGTACATGACTCATTTTTGTTCTTATCTTATACTTTAATTATTTATCATATCCTATCTTTTTGAAATTATAACATCTAGGTGTAAAAATCAAAAATTACAACTCATACCCTACCTTGATGATGTTTTCGGCCATCTCACTTATACATAAGATAATTATTTTATTTTATTCTATAGTTTATTATGTTATTTAATTATTTAATTAATGTATCTTATAATTATCATAGAATAAATAAATTACCACTTTTATACAATATATATATATATATATATATATATATTTTCGGCCACCCTTCTTTTCTTAGGATAGATTTTTATTTTTTCTATATCATATACTTTAATATTATCATGTAATAATATCACATTTGAAAAGTCAAAGTTTTCAACTTAGGATAAGATTTCATTTTCAAAGAGTTTTAAAAATATTTCTAACCTTATTCTAAAGTCAAAAATTTCGGCTATCATCATTTAAAACCATAGGCTACTTGTTTAATTTGATAACCATCTCAACTTTACACCTAATATATCTTATCTTTATAATTATAGCATCTCATTAATTAAAGCATGATATTTATATTCATTTCACACTTAAAAGTCTAAATTTTCGGCACTTTTAATATTATGATGCCAAATATTTTATTTTTCTCCAATTAATAGATATGTGACACAATAATAATCTTAGATGATAAAATAAATCATAGGAAAATTATTTAAGAGCATTTCTATGTACTAAAGTAACGTTATCGGTAATTAATTCGAAATTAAAGATAAATTACCAAACTTTCATTCTTTTCATAGCTAATGTTATTTTCATGATTAATTACATAAATATAATGATATTATATCATAAAATAAATTTTGGAGCATTTCTAAGCAATTTCCCAATTTGTTCAAAATTAGGGTTTCTAGAGATTAATTTTATAAAATCCCATTCTTATCCTATTTTATTAATTTTGAAATTTTTATAATTTCTAGGAGATAATATTGATCTAGAATCATGATATTTATCAAGTATATAATTATATAAATTATTAATACATTTATCACATATAAACTATGATTTTGAATTTTACATAAAATGATACAAGTTTTTCGAAAACTATGTATTTAATTATCTAAAATATTATCTCCTATGATACTTATCACATTATCACATATTTTAATGAGATAAACATTATCTATGCTTAGTCATAACCTTATCTTTTTATAAAAATATCATAGCATACTTATCACATAAAATGTCATTTTCAAACCTTATCTTATACACCTCATATTTTCGAAAATTACACATGCTGTACAAGATAATTATCTTATCATATACTATAAGATAAAAATGACAACTCATCACATAAAATCAAGTGATCACATATTAAATTACAAATTAATCACCTTATTCACCATATTTCGAAAATAACAAATAAATAAGGAAAATATTTCCTTTTCTTTCTTAGTGTAAATAATATCTCAAATATACTTAAAAACATATTTATTCATACTTAAAATTTATTTTATTCGAAAAAAATTCGATTTACTCAAAACTTCGATTACCGACGTTCACTTTCGTTTTTGTTTCTATCGTACTATTCCTTCTTTACTTTCAAAATTTTTAAACCCAGAAATTAGGGTTGTTACACTCTACCCCCCTTAAAGAAATTTCGTCCTCGAAATTTACGTATTCTCACAGCATTCTCTTCTCTTTCTCCATATTGCACTTTCCATTCCGGCGTTGGTACCTTGTACCCATTTTAATCATCGTATGATCCTTAACTTTCATTTGTATCTACTCAACTATTGATTCTTATAGACGGTGAATCCTATGTCTAAATCTAAGTTTAAGCGAACTTATGCTAACGTCGTATCTCCTGCCTTTGATGAAGAAGATTCGTATTCCTTCATCTCGTTTCGTGCTAAGTTCTAAAATTTTCGCGTATAATATCGTGGTCTTGAAATTCTCATAGCACTAATATAATCACAAGTATGTTGAAAGCGTATTCGTACCTGTCGAGTAGTTCTGGCCATTTTCAGTTTGTTGGTTGAGACCATAAGGCCTTGGTTGACGTGACTGCTGCATTGCCCTTTGCGGTGGGACTTGTCGTGGCGGGTTAGGTTTATCTATTATCGCTTGTCCTTGTTGTGGACAGTTATTCGCAAAATGTCCTTGCTGTCCACACCGAAAACAGTTAATACACCCAGCTAGACTAGTGCCAGAGTGATACTTACGGCATCGTGGGCATTGAGGGCTTGTCAGTTGTCGTTGGTCGTTCCTACCCTGTCCAAAAGTTATTGGACGACCTTGCCCTTGCCCTTGGGTCCATTGGGGCCTTTGCTTATTTGGCCATGGCCTTCTCTCTGCCTGATTGTAGTAATTTCCCTTAGGGTTGTCATCCCACTTCTTCTTTCCTTTGTCCATTTGGACTACAGTTGGTTTATTCTCTGGCAATGCTTCCTCTATATCCAAAGCCCTTCCTAATGCTTCGGTATAGGTCATTGCTCCATGGTGGCAAGAAATATCCTAATCTCAGGCCGTAGTCCAGATCTAAACTTGTCAGCCATCTTTTCGTCGGTATCTACTAGATTTTGGACAAATCTTGACATGTCACAGAATATTCGATCATATTCTGTTACCGACTTATCTCCTTGTTTGAGACTAAAGAACTCATTTTCCTATTTCTTTCTATAACTCTTGGGAATGTACTTATCATATAGTACCGTTTTGAAATCCTCCCAAGTAAATTCCTCCATCTGTTCTTCAGTCATAATTTTCCTTCTGGTCTCCCACCAGAAGTCTGCTGAACCCGTTAATTGAAAGGTAACGCAAGAAAGTCTTTCCTGATTTGTACAATGCAGGAAATTGAAAATTCGTTCTATTGCTCTTACCCAAAGTTCAGCTTCATCGGGAGTTCCAGTCCCATTAAATGTGGGCGGGTTTTGCTTGAGGAACAGTTCCTCTACTCTACGAGGAGGTGGTGGTTGTTGGAATTCCGGTTCCGGAGTTTCCTCTCCTCTCCCACGTCTCAATTATCTTCTAGGAGGCATTCTTTATTGTTTTAAACAAAACAATTTATCAATATTTAATCATTACTTAGCACATAACATTATTATGCATATGGAATATAACATATCATATCCTTGATATCATTCCACCAAAAGGTCATGCAACATGTAGCATCAAAATGCCTCAACGAGGACTTTTCCATATATTAGTTTTATAATGATTGGTCTCTTTAGCTAAGTATATAACGTGATGTCCTATTTACACAAAAATTTTAACACCACTAACATACTTACTACAAAATGTTGTCAACTACGTTTACTTTATATACATACTAACCATTTTATCTATATCATGACTAATTTCATAAGTCTTACTACATTTAAGTGTTCTATGCCCCCGATGGTCCCTCGTCAGAATCGTTCTTCTGGTCTGGAAATTTTTCGGTCTCCAGATATGTTTTTGCCTCTTTTATGAGATGATCCAAATCCTTCATAGAGCGATCGAAATCCTTTAAAGTGACGGGTTGCTTGTTTCTCCAAGTAGTAGCTCTTGTCTCCATGTAAGGCTGTGATGGTACTGGTAACTCTCCCAATCCTCTCGGGCGATAGGATCTATCCATTGGCCATTCTCGTCTATTTCTTGTACAACCAATGGAACATATCTCGTCTCGGTGTATGGAACTTCCTGATACAACCATTCCTTTATCTTCTTATTCTGTTTATCCAGCATAGGAAAAAGGCCAGGTCCCATGGGTGCTTCTCGATACACGTTGTATGTATATCTGAGCTAGCTGATAAATTCTAGTAGATCGGCCAGAACCTCTGAGTTTTCTTTGTAGAAAACATAATCCTTTGCTATTTCTCTTGCATAGCCTTGCCAATCTGTCGGCAAACGGCGGATGAGTCGTTGGATTCCATCCAAGTCCGTGACTCCATGATTGTGCGCCTTCATCCATAGTTGTAAGAATTCGTCCAGGAATTGCCCTAGATCGATTGCCTGGTTTGTAATAAAGAGTTGATATTCCTTGTGAGTTCTAGGTCCGAAACATATGTGTCCGTACTCTTACCCTTACCATTCCCATTTCACGCCATCCGAAAGCAGATAGTTCTAAGTAAGTCTGACTTAAACTTACAAGCAAAGGGAAATCTTAAATCATCAGGATTTCTTAAGGAACTAAACTTCTTAAAACACAAGGTTTTGTGAACATCCTTTAGCATAAGCTCGTAAACGATTATCATTCTAATCCCCAAGTTCATCTATCACTCTAGATTAATTTGCGTAAGCAACAGTCGATTACGTTGCGTAGAATCTCAAGTGAAGAAATTGTGCCTTACATCGCGAGTGACATTCGTTCATCGAATCTTTCATTCCTTTACGTAGCATTTCAACTCACATTCGTCAAATCGATCTTAAAAGCGTTCTAGGTTCTCAAGATCTTATGTTTCATTAAACACTACGTTATTCATAGAAGATAATTTCTTATGCTTTCGTTCAATCTAAGTTCTTCGTGAAACTTAGAGCTCATCTACGTTCTTTTTGAAAATCAAAACAATTTCACAATTCATCTTTGTTTCATAAACATACTTTACTGACATATAACTCTATATATGTCTATCATCAATACTCATATACCCCCTGGGTATAAGCTTTAATCTCTTTCAATTTCATAAAATGATTACATACCAATCGGGTATGAACTTATACTTCTTTAGACAAACCTCTTGTTTTTCTCATCAATGAATTTTCAAAATTGAAAATTGTTTACAACGGCATGTCTACTTTAAAAATATTTTTCACAAATACTTCCTCGGCTATTCATAACTTTCTCAAGCTTTTAAGACATACCTTTATTTTGAAACTACTTTTCCTTCTTTGGTTGAGCGATGAGCAGGATCGTTGGCGATGATGATCGCTTCATAAAGTCTAGTGATTCAAGCTAGACTTTGGACGAAAAAGAATATTTTTGGTTCAAAGCAAACGAATCGCTACGATACCACTCATCACGGCCGGTTTTACTAATCCTTACGGACCGTGACTTGGGGTTTGGATTAAGTAAATATGAAAAGAATAAGGTTTTCAACTCATTTTATCTACGAAGAAATATAGATGTTCCAAACAGAAACGAGAATCATGATGGAGCAAAATAGCTAATATGTAAAAGAAGGTTTCAAGGTTTTAACAAAACAGTAACTTTTACAAAGCTTAACATAGTAACGAAATATAACAGAGTCTCAAGAGTTTGGCAGCGGAATAAAACGTGTGAGACATGCATATGGAGATGCATTCTCAAGGTGAACCAAAAATACTCCATACTTCTTGTCAAAAGATTCCGCTCAACTCCCGCTGTTCCATCATCGCTCAACCTGCACATTTAAAGACAAATATGCGGTGAGTATAAAGATGCACTCGGTGGACACATGCGAAAACATTTTACTTTACGAAATATTGTCGCTTACATCACGAGAAGACACTGAGGGTTTTATTTAAAAAGGCCTTGTGCTTACTAAATACATTTTCATTACTTTCTCAAAGTCGTTTGCGCAGACATTTTCTTTCAACGTATATTCCAGTCGGCTATGGATTAGCGCGAGAGGAGGCCTCACTTCACCCGGACGCACGATCGACCGCGAATGGTTCGAGAGGTGAATCATCGACCGTAACTCGATTCGAGGTGAAGTGTACACAACCCAGCTAGGATTCCCTTCACCTCTAGCTTAGGATCCGAATTCGTAATACTTTTCCTGTTGCCCGTGCAACCCGAATGGACATATACAAAACATAAAACATTTTGGCAGACAATATCGTACTTCATCATTTGCAGAAAAAAAGTAAAGTAATAACGATAAATGATTTTCAAGAAAGCTCGTAAATGGTTTGATAAGAAAGCCCACCTCGAGAACTTAAAGTTCTTACGTCACTAGTACTTAATTGTCGTCTTCTTTCTCCTCCGAGACCCTTTTCAGCGTGAGAAGCGAGGTTTAGTACATCGCTATACTTTTTCGATAATCATCTATCCGAAATAACGGTCTTACTACATCAATCCTTTTAACGTCAAGGATCCTATTTTCATACCTTAACCACTATTATACCTATTGCGTCTTGAAAATATATAATATCTAATCTTTTCATTCCTTCCTCAGTTCAAACCATTCGGCATGACGTATGAATCTTAATTTCATACCTAACGTCGTTACGTACTGACTTTAATTCTTAGTTTACATATATACTTAAATTTTACGTATTTCACAGTCAAATACTTACAAGTCTCTACGTTTCACGTATCATATCATATGATTCACATATCACACATCATGAGACATCAAAATTCTTTTTGTCAAAATTTTCGAAAAATTTTAATTTCTCTTTTTTTCTCGAAAATTTTTAACTAATTTTCATAATATATTATTATTATTATTATCATATATCAATAATATGACATAATATTCATCATACATAACTTGTTCATCAATATTTTCATTCTTTTAATTATTTTCAAAATTTCATATATTAATCCATATTTTCCAAAATTTCCACATAAAATCAAACAACCTTAAACATGAACAACTATCATTATTTCATGTTCAAAACAACAATTAAAATTCATGTACATCAACATATACCTCATGCTTAATTTCGGTCATATCATAGTATTTTTAGTACATGCTTAACTTTGTATTAAAATCATAATACATGCTTATAAACATCACATAAATAAATTTAATTCATAACTTGACATATAGCATAACTTTCACGTATTTCACATAATTTTTGAGAGCATCTAACTAAACATATCACATATGATTTTCTAATATTCTTGCATAAAATAATAGGAATAGTAAGGTTTCTAACCTTCTATTTGTTTTCGGTTGACGTCGGCAACGTTTTTCCTACTTACGATCGAAAAGTACTTTGGATGACACTCTCTATTTTTTCTCTTCTTTTCTCTATTTCTCTCTTATTTTCGGTTGGTATTGTATAAAGGCGGGGGTCTCCTATTTATAGATATTATAAAGTGTATTCATTATTTTATAAAATATCTTAATATAAAGTCAAAAATTACAACTCATTCTTATCTCATAAATTTTGAACCATATGAGTTGTACATGACTCATTTTGTTCTTATCTTATACTTTAATTATTTATCATATCGATCTTTTGAAATTATAACATCTAGGTGTAAAATCAAAATTACAACTCATACCCTACCTTGATGATGTCTTGACCATCTCACTTATACATAAGATAATTATTTTATTTTATTCTATAGTTTATTATGTTATATAATTATTTAATTAATGTATCTTATAATTATCATAGAATAAATAAATTACCACTTTTATACAATATATATATATTTTCGGCCACCCTTCTTTTCTTAGGATAGATTTTTATTTTTTTCTATATCATATACTTTAATATTATCATGTAATAATATCACATTTGAAAAGTCAAAGTTTTCAACTTAGGATAAGATTTCATTTTCCAAGAGTTTTAAAAATATTTCTAACCTTATTCTAAAGTCAAAATTTCGCTATCGTCATTTAAAACCATAGGTTACTTGTTTAATTTGATAACCATCTCAACTTTACACCTAATATATCTTATCTTTATAATTATAGCATCTCATTAATTAAAACATGATATTTATATTCATTTCACATTAAAAGTCTAAATTTTCGGCACTTTTAATATTATGATGCCAAATATTTTATTTTTCTCCAATTAATAGCTATGTGACACAATAATAATCTTAGATGATAAAATAAATCATAGGAAAATTATTTAAGAGCATTTCTATGTACTAAAGTAACGTTATCGGTAATTAATTCGAAATTAAAGATAAATTACCAAACTTTCATTCTTTTCATAGGTAATGTTATTTTCATGTTTAATTACATAAATATAATGATATTATATCATAAAATAAATTTTTGGAGCATTTCTAAGCAATTTCCCCAATTTGTTCGAAAATTAGGGTTTCCAGAGATTAATTTTTATAAAATCTCATTCTTATCCTATTTTATTAATTTCGAAATTTTATAATTTCTAGGTGATAAGATTGATCTAGAATCATGATATTTATCAAGTATATAATTAAATAAATTATTTAATACATTTATCACATATAAACTATGATTTTCGAATTATACATAAAATGATCCAAGTTTTTCGAAAACTATGCATTCAATTTTCTAAAATATTATATCCTATGATACTTATCACATTATCACATATTTTAATGAGATAAACATTATCTATGCTTAGTCATAACCTTATCTTTTTATAAAAATATCATAGCATACTTATCACATAAAATGTCATTTTCAAACCTTATCTTATACACCTCATATTTTCGAAAATTACACATGGTGTACAAGATAATTATCTTATCATATACTATAAGATAAACATGACTACTCATCACATAAAATCAAGTGATCACATATTAAATTACAAATTAATCTTATTCACCATATTTCGAAAATAACAAATAAATAAGGAAAATATTTCCTTTTTCTTTCTTAGTGTAAATAATATCTCAAATATACTTAAAATCATATTTATTCATACTTAAAATTTATTTTATTCGAAAAAAATTCGACTTACTCAAAAACGTCGATTACCGACGTTCACTTTCGTTTTTGTTTCTATCGTACTATTCCTTCTTTACTTTCAAAATTTTTAAACCCAGAAATTCGGATTGTTACATTCTACCCCCCTTAAAGAAATTTCGTCCTCGAAATTTACGTATTCTCACAGCGTTCTCTTCTCCTTCTCCATATTGCACTTTCCATTCCGACGTTGGTACCTTGTACCCATTTTAATCATCGTATGATCCTTAACTTTCATTAGTATCTACTCAACTATTGATTCTTATAGACGGTGAATCCTATGTCCAAATCTAAGTTTAAGCGAACTTATGCTAACGTCGAATCTCCTGCCTTTGATGAAGAAGATTCGTATTCCTTCATCTCGTTTCGTGCTAAGTTCTAAAATTTTCGCGTATAATATCATGGTCTTGAAATTCTCATAGCACTAATATAATCACAAGTATGTTGAAAGCGTATTCGTACCTGTCGGGTTGTTCTGGTCATTTTCAGTTTGTTGGTTGAGAGCATAAGCCCTTGGTTGGCGTGGATCGCCTGCATTGCCTTTGCGGTGGGACTTGTCGTGGCGGGTTAGGTTTATCTATTATCGCTTGTCCTTGTTGTGGACGATTATTATAAAATGTCCTTGTCATCCACACCTAAAATGCTTAATCGCGCTTGACTAGACAATTGCGGTGATACTTATGGCATCGTGGGCATTGAGGGCTTGTCGGTTGTCGTTGGTCGTTCCCCACGTCCAAAAGTTTTTGACGACCTGCCTGGGTCCATTGGGGCCTTTGCTTATTTGGCCATGGCCTTCTCTGCTGATTGTAGTAATTTCCTTGGGTTATCCTCCCACTTCCTCTTTCCTTTGTCCATTTGGACTACAAATGGTTTATTCTCCGCAATGCTTCCTCTATATCCAAAGCCCTTCCTAAGGCTTCGGTATTGGTCATTGCTCCATGGCTGGCAAGAGATATCCTAATCTCAAGCCGTAGTCCAGATCTAAATTTGTCAGCCATCTTTTCGTCGGTATCTACTAGATTCTGGGCAAATCTTGACATGTCATAGAATATTCGATCTTATTCTGTTACCGACTTATCTCCTTGTTTGAGACTAAAGAACTCATTTTCCTGTTTCTTTCTATAACTCTTGGGAATGTACTTATCATATAGTACCGTTTTGAAATCCTCCCAAGTAAATTCCTTCATCTGTTCTTCAGTCATAATTTTCCTTCTGGTCTCCCACCGTCTGTCTGAATTCCGATTAATTGAAAGGTAACGCAAGAAAGTCTTTCCTGATTTGTACAATGCAGGAAATTCAAAATTCGTTCTATTGCTCTTACCCAAAGTTCAGCTTCATCGGGAGTTCCAGTCCCATTAAATGTGGGCGGGTTTTGCTTGAGGAACAGTTCCTGTACTCTACGAGGAGGTGGTGGTTGTTGGAATTCCGGTTCCGGAGTTTCCTCTCCTCTCCCACGTCTCAATTCTCTTCTAGGAGGCATTCTTTATTGTTTTAAACAAAACAATTTATCAATATTTAATCATTACTTAGCACATAACATTATTATGCACATGGAATATAACATATCATATCCTTGATATCATTCCACCAAAAGGTCATGCAACATGTAGCATCAAAATGCCTCAACGAGGACTTTTCCATATATTAGTTTTATAATGATTGGTCTCTTTAGCTAAGTACATAACGTGATGTCCTATTTACACCAAAATTTTAACACCACTAACATACTTACTACAAAATGTTGTCAACTACGTTTACTTTATATACATACTAACCATTTTATCTATATCATGACTAATTTCATAAGTCTTACTACATTTAAGTGTTCTATGCCCCGAAGGTACCTCGTAAGAATCGATCGTCTGGTCTGGAAATTTTTCGGTCTCCAGATATGTTTTTGCCTCTTTTATGAGACGATCCAAATCCTTCATAGAGCGATCGAAAACCTTTAAAGTGTCGGGTTGCTTGTTTCTCCAACTAGTAGCTCTTGTCTCCATGTAAGGCTGTGATGGTACTGGTAACTCTCCTAATCCTCTCCGGCGATAGGATCCTATCAATTGGCCATTCTCGTGTATTTCTTGTACAACCGATGGAAATTATCTCAGCCCGGTGTATGAAACTTCCTGATACAACCATTCCTTTATCTTCTTATGTTGTTTATCCAGCATAGGAAAAAGGCCAGGTCCCATGGGTGCTTCTCCATACACGTTGTATGTATATCTGAGCAGGCTGATAAATTCTGGTAGATCAGCCAGAACCTCTGAGTTTTCTTTGTAGAAAACATAATCCTTTGCTATTTCCCTTGCATAGCCTTGCTAATCTGTCGGCAAACGGCGGATGAGTCGCTGGATTCCATCCAAGTCCGTGACTCCATGATTGTGCGCCTTCATCCATAGTTGTAAGAATTCGTCCATGAATTGCCCTAGATCGGTGCCTAGTTTGTAATAAAAGAGTTGATATTCCCTTGTGAGTTCTAGGTCTGAAACATATGTGTCCGTACTCTTACCCTTACCATTCCCATTTCCTGCCATCTGAAAGCAGATAGTTCTAAGTAAGTCATCTTAAACTTACAAGCAATAGGGGGAATCTTAAATCATCGAGTTTCTTAAGAACTAAACTTCTTAAAACACAAGGTTTGTGAACATCCTTTAGCATAAGCTCGTGGCTATCATTCTAATCCCCAAGTTCATCTATCACTCTAGATTAATTTGCGTAAGCAACAATCGATTACGTTATGAGAATCTCAAGTGAAGAAATTGTGCCTTCGTCATGAGTGACATTCGTTCATCGAAGCTTTCATTCCTTTACGTAGCATTTCAACTCACATTCGTCAAATCGATCTTAAAAGCGTTCTAGGTTCTCAAGATCTTATGTTTCATTAAACACTACGTTATTCATAGAAGAGAATTTCTTATGCTTTCGTTCAATCTAAGTTCTTCGTGAAACTTAGAGCTCATCTACGTTCTTTTTGAAAATCAAAACAATTTCACAATTCATCTTTGTTTCATAAACATACTTTACTGACATATAACTCTATATATGTCTATCATCAATACTCATATACCCCCTGGGTATAAGCTTTAATCTCTTTCAATTTCATAAAATGATTACATACCAATCGGGTATGAACTTATACTTCTTTAGACAAACCTCTTGTTTTTCTCATCAATGAATTTTCAAAATTCAAAGCTGTTTACTCTTCAACGGCATGTCCACTTTAAAAATATTTTTAACAAATACTTCCTCAGAACTGTTCATAACTTTCTCAAATCTTTTAAAACATACCTTTATTTTCAGAAACTACTTTTCCTTGCCGGTTGAGCGTGATGAACAGGATCGTTGAGCAGTGATGACTGTTTCATAAAGAGTCTAGTGATTCAAGCTAGACTTTGGATAGAAAGAATATTTTTGGTTCAAAGCAAACGAACTGCTCTGATACCACTCTGTCACAGCCAGTTTTACTAATCCTTACCGGACCGTGACTTGGGGTTTGGATTAAGTAAATATGAAAAGAATAAGGTTTTCAACTCATTTTATCTACGAAGAAATATAGATGTTCCAAACAGAAATGAGAATCATGATGGAGCAAAATAACAAATATGTAAAATAAGGTTTCAAGGTTTTAACAAAACCGTAACTTTTACAAAGCTTAACATAGTAACGAAATATAACAGAGTCTCAAGAGTTTGGCAGCGGAATAAAACGTGTGAGACATGCATATGGAGATGCATTCTCAAGGTGAACCAAAAATACTTCATACTTCTTGTTAGAAGATTCCGCTCAACTCCCGCCTGCTCCATCACACTTTCAACCCGCACATTTAAAACAAATGTGTATCGAGTACAAAGATGCACTCGGTGGACACATGCCGAAAATATTTTACTTTACGAAATATTGTACTGCCTACATCACAGTAAGACACAAGGATTTTATTTGAAAAATGTCTTGTGCTTACTAAATACATTTTCATTACTTTCTCAAAGTCGTCTGCGCAGACATTTTCTTTCAACGTATATTCCAAGTCGGCTATGGATTAACGCACCGGGAGGGAGGCCTCCCTTCACCCGGACGCACAACTGACCGCGAACGGTTCAGAGGCTGAATCATCTGACCGTAACTCGGTTCAGAAGCTGAAGTGTACACAACCCTAGCTAGGATTCTGTAATACCCCGATTATTTAAACTCCTAATTACGAAATTAATTTAGTCAATTAGAATATTATCATAATAATTTGATTATTATATATCGAATAATGATATCGATTATTGTTGGAATAATAAATTCCTATGTTTTATTCACAAATAAATGTGAATCGAGAAATACGAATATTTAACGTGTTTCAACAAGATTATTTCTCGTCGATTACGTATCGATATTTATATGCTCGTGATATTTTCAAGTTTTTAAGCTTAGAATTTAATTCCATTATTATTGGAATTATTTAATAAAGTGATTATAGCTTTATTTCAACCATTTTGAGATGAGTCGATATTTAAACGTTTGAGACGTTTCAAACGTTAACGTTTTGAGATGACTTGAAAATCAAGTCTAACGATCAAGGAATTATGATATTTAAATTCCTATGATTATTTTTTATATAATTGGAATATTATTTAGCATTGAATTAATGCTAGAAATTTTGGAATTATATTGTTGATTATTTAAGATTCTCGAAAACCCTAAATCGAGAATTAGGGTTTTCTACCTATGGATTAATTCCAATAATTTTTCCTATGATATAATTTATCATCTAAAATATATATTATAATATATATGTATAATTAGCATGAAAATAAATTATATCTCACATGTAAAATGGAAATAGCCGTGAGTTAGTGAATGTGTGACATTGTTCACGCCATTTTTGGGTACCCTTTGCTAAGTCATGAATTAATTGATCCAAGAGTGATATAATTACACATAAATCAAGTAGGAATCAATTGAGGTGTGTTTGGCAAGTGGTAGCCGATTTGTTTGACTAAATTACATTTGATGATGTATTAAAATATTTGGGATAGAGTGTTAAATATACACTTGCAAATACAATGAAAATCTGAAATTTTACTCTTCCATGCACACATTGTTGTGGCAATGCTTTGTGAGTGAGACAAAATTGTTTTGCTTATTTCAAAACCTTTAATAAAGCTTTGCATGTAGTTAATGTTTGTAAGAAGATATTTTATACATGACATAAGCTTTGACCATAAAAATTTTAGTCTTGTCTTGTGCTATATTGAGAGAGCCGAGAGAGAGTTGTGCATTGTGAGAGTTTTAATTCATTTTCTAGTTGCACTTAAGTATTTTATATGTCTTGAAACTCACACATAACACTTAACATTTCATTTTCTTTCTCTTCCTCTCTAAACTACCCAGAGTATTTCTTAAGAAACCCAAAGCTTTCTTCTTCTTTCCTTCCTCAATTAGTTTGAATTTAAATTATCCTGCAACCGATCGATACCGTTAACGAGGTAGGTATCGAACAAGCTTCGATTATACCCTAAGTTTTTAATTTTCTAAAGGCTTGATTTTTTATTTTATGAGCATGATTATAATTATGAAATTTATGCTAAGCATGATATGTGTTTGTTAATAATGTGTATTAGGATGATCTCTAAGCATATAGCATGTTTAAAATTAAATTTGGCATGCTATGAAATTATGTTATATGTATCAAAATTTTCTTGAAGATTTAGGATTGGATTAATGATATATGGTGTTGTAGTAGCCTATAGTGATTTAATTGAAATTTATAAAATCCTATACTTTGTTTTTAATATTACCAAAATGTGTAGAAATTGCTAAGTTAATGTACAATTTTAATTTAAGAAATGTAATAACATATTAGTGATCTAGGACATCATTTATGTATTACATGTTTTAATCAAGAATTTTGGAAATTTATTTGCTCAATGTTTGTTAAGAACCGTGAGCTTCAAGATTAGATACTTGATGATTATGTTGTTTTAGTTAAGGTTATAATGTTAGGTTACTACACTATGTTGTATAAGCATAGTGTAAATTAATTAAATTTTATAAAAATGTTAGTGTATATGGTTGGAAGAACCAAACCTTTGAACATATATACCTTGGTATAGAATTTTCATATGTTGAACCTTAGGTTATAATTATGTTATATATTGATTTTGGAGCCTTGTGTATAATTATTAAATTTTGAAAAATTATTGTATTAGTTTTGGATTTAACCGTGAGCCTATAGTATGTATATAAGGCGAGTTCGAAATTTTCTATAGTGATATTAATACATAGTAATGATCTAATGTAAAATAATACACTATATGAATTTAGAGGAATTTTTGGAACAAGTTTGGAAAAATAAGTGTTATAGCCGTGAGCTATACTTTGGAAATAAGGAATTTTAATTCCTTTTTAATCAAGAATAATAATTTATTATATGTCTAAAAATTATATTAGACATAATTGAATTTTTGGGAGTCATTAAACATAGAATATTATGTTTAAAATGAAACGTTATATTAAATAACGTTAAAAGCATAAATAATGCTTAAATGTATTAAAAGATTAATATTGAAAGAAAATATCAATCAAGTTTATCGATTTGCATGAAAATCGATAATTAGAGCTTTATGAAAAGAAATCTATTAAAATCGATTTATATTGAATTTAGAATATTAATATGTGATTATTAAAGAAATTATTAAGAAAAGTCAAAATGGTTGACTTTGAAATTGACAAACGAACTACGTTATTAAATATTCTAATACGTGAAAAGCGTATTACTTTTATCTGAATATCTCAATTGTGAGAAAAGATTTCATGATTGAAATCCTTGTTTTGAATAACGTTTATCGTTGATTATTTCACCTAAAGGTTAAAATGAGGCGTAGATCATATTACGTCTTTCTCGATATCGAGGATTATTTTTATTAAAATATGTCTTTTCTACGTATAGAGTTTATTAGAACTTGAATTAATTTATTTATCAAAGTTGAATGAACTTTGAAAATCTCGGCGTGCCAACGTACTAAGCGTACATTTTGCGTAAGGTGGGACGTGAAGTTCACGTCAACGAGGAGAAAAGCACATACGGTGAAATTGAAGTTCCAAAGTAAAGGTGGGCTTTACTATACTCAAATTGATAGAACTTATCAAATGATTTATTAATGATGCTTTATTGCAAGCAAATATTTATGAACCGATTTATTTAATTACACCCAAAATGTTTATGTTTTATGTATGTATCCAATTCATGATTGTTGATGCATAATGTTGGGTAACTCCCACTTTATGACATGCTTGAATTCGTATTCTTGGAAGTACCCCAAGGATGATGGAGAATTCGTATCTGTCTTGAGATGGCCTAGATTTTGTGCCTTCGATTATTTGTGATTGTGTCTTTGAAAGGGTGCTCGGCGGTCATGGCGTCTGTGAGAGGAGGCCTCTCTCAACAGCAGGAATGTGTTGGATAAATTGTTGTGGTGGATATGGATCGTACATATGAGGAAAATGCTTGTGGCGATATTTATGGAAAATGACGAAAATATTTAGTAAACACGAGTATTTTCAAATTAAAACCTCGTGTTATTCTTGTGATGGGCGAGTAATTCAAACTTGATAAATTATTTTGGCATGAGCCACCGAGTGCATTATTGTACTCGACCGCATATTGTTTTAAATGTGTAGATTGGTGGTGATGGTGATGGAGGCGATGATGTTGAGTAGTCGAAATCTTTTGGTATTTATATGTTTGAAAGAAAGAACCACGGGTGCGTATCGTCATATATGCATTCACATGCTTTCATTTGTATATTTTGAATATTATTGTATGTTGATGTTGTGACCTTTTACATCCAAATTATCGAACATACATTAAAGGAACTTGTAGCCTTTACCTCTGTAAATTACTTTTGCCTTGTAAATAAGGTTGATTATCGAAGTTCGATAAGTATTAATTTTAAGTCTTTGATTATTCTTATTAAATGTGTTGTAATCACTGCTCCAAGCTACGATTCTCTCTAATCATCCTTTGGATTAGAGGGGTGATGAGAGTGTATCGAGCTGTTGCTCTCTGAACCCTAAACTTTCTTTCAAAAGTCGAGTCTAGATTGAGTCACTAGACTTTTAGAAATCATCGACTACGCCAACACTCCATCACATCCATTTCAATGGGAAAAGGTAAATTATTTTCTCATCTTTGAAAAGAAAATTTGAGATTTATGAATTTGAATTGTGTCGATAGAATATTATCGACAAATGATTGTATCGATAGAACATTATCGGCATTTGAAATGAGAAAGGTTGTAAATAACCATGATTGATTGATTTATTGATTGAAAATTTTTAGCAGAAATGCGTATGTTTAAAACGAACTATGTTCATCATATTTGAAATTTTATTCTCATTTCTCAATATTGATTTGATTTATGCCTATGTCATCCCAATTGGAACATAGCCGTAATAAGGAGCATGATCCCTTATTAAAAAGAACATAGGCGAAATAAGAAGCATGTTCACGAGTTACGAAAGAACATAGAAATGCAGATGTACAATTTCACTCCCATTGCGAGAACGAAAGCAAAAATGGATTTGAAGAACTTCATTCCATTATGGGATTAGAAGTTTAAAAGCTTAAAAAAATAAAAAAATAAATAAAAAAAAATAAAATCGAAGTGCCGACCTCAGAATGACGACCTCGAAGTGCCGACCTCAAAATGCCGACCTCGGGAAGCATAACGACCTCAGAATAACATGCAAAATAAAAGCTAAGGCATTTGAGCTAGGCGGAGAGCTCAAAATAAAAGCTAAGGCATTTGAGCTAGGCGAAGAGCTCAAAATAAAAACTAAGGCATTTCACCTCGGAATTTTCACCTCGGCCATTTCACTCGGCAAGGCGAACTGCTTGGCGAGTGATTTTATTTTGGTCCGATCTCCTTTGTTCGAACTCCGATTTGCATGGTTTTCACCCACATACTCCTAACACACTGTATTGTATTTCTTATGAAGGACCGAACTCTTGATTACTTCTCCAAAATCCACTAGAGTCAGTACAGTTCACCTCGGCCATTTCACCTCGGCAAGGGCGAACTGCTTCGCGCAGTGATTTTATTTTGGTCCGATCTCCTTCGTTCGGACTCCGATTTGCGCATGGTTTTCGTCCACATACTCCTAACACACTGTACTGTATTTCTTATGAAGGACCGAACTCTTGATTCCTTCTCCAAAATCCACTAGAGTCAGTAAAGTTCACCTCGGCCATTTCACCTCGGTAAGGGCGAACTGCTTCGTGCAGTGATTTTATTTTGTCCGATCTCCTTCGTTCGGACTCCGATTTGCGCATGGGTTTCGCCTACATACTCCTAACACACTATAATGTATTTCTTATGAAGGACCAAACTCTTGATTCCTTCTCTAAAATCCACTAGAGTCAGTACAGTTCACCTCGGCCATTTCACCTCGGCAAGGGCGAACTGCTTCGCGCAGTGATTTTATTTTGGTCCGATCTCCTTCGTTTGGACTCCGATTTGCACATGGTTTTCTCCCACATACTCCTAACACAATATACTATATTTCTTATGAAGGACCAAACTCTTGATTCCTTCTCCAAAATTCTCTAGAGTCAGTACATTTTCACCTCGGCCATTTTCACCTCGGCGTTGACTTGGTCAAACTTTCACCTCGTCACCTCGAAATTTTCACCTCGGCGTTGACTTGGTCAAACTTACACCTCGTCACCTCGGAATTTTCACCTCGGCGTTGACTTGGTCAAACATTCACCTCGTCACCTCGGAATTTTCACCTCGGCGTTCACTTGGTCAAACTTTCACCTCGTCACCTCGGAATTTTTCACCTCGGCGTTGACTTGGTCAAAATTTCACCTCATCACCTCGAATTTTCACCTCGGAATTTTTTCACCTCGGAATTTTTCACCTCGGCAAAGGCGAACTGTTTCGCGTAGTGATTTTATTTTGGTCCGTTCTCTTTCATTCGGACTCCGATTTGCACACGGTTTTCGCCTACGTACTCCTAACGAACTGTAATATATTTCTTATGAAGGGAAGATCCCCTGTTTTCTTCTCCATAAATCACGAGAGCCAGTAGAAGCTAGCTCATAGTTTTATAGAACTAGAATTTAGTTATATGATAAGATTTTTGTTTATCTTTGCTAGATAGTATGTTTCCTAGTATGGTAGGAAAGCTACAACGTCGTTGTATATGAGAACAATTTCCATATAACAATTATCATTTATCGATGTGTTTGGATTGTTTATCTGCTTTATAGACCTATCCAGTTATCCTATTTGCTTAGATGCGTTAAGTTTATTTTTATCTATGCATCGGTTATCTTTATTTAGTTGTCTTATGCTCGCTTTTATGCATGGCGGATGGCGGGACTCGACACACCACTAGACGGAGGCTGGGACCGAGGGCCACCCCATGAGATTATTCATAGGTACCGTGGTTACCGGATATCTTTGGGAGATGATCTCGAGAGAGTTTCTCATGCACTACCTTCGTCATTGGAGGAGGCGCACGAGCATGGGTGATGATTTCGATGGCGTGAGCGCCCGACCTGATGCCCGTAGATTGGGAGGATTACGCGGGGAAGTGTCGGGAGATTATATCTACCGTCTTTGGTGGGGACTATGACCTAATAGCGGATCTACCGAGATTTGTGAGCCATCGACCTCGTCTTGACATCTTCACGGGTAGCACCGAGAGGCCCCTATCTCCTCCGAGGAAATATCGTGGCGTGACGAGTCACCCGAGTGGCTTTACTTGGAGGTACCTCGTCAGTGGACCCGTGGTGCCCAGTTCACGGAGGACGAGGCGGGCTTGCGAGGTAGAGGCGTCTCGACCCGAGCTTTGGGGATGCCGTGTTTCCCTTTGTCGATTGGACACCCATACACCCACCGCTTCGATCTTACCACCCATGGCGGCGCCACCACCGCCAATCGAGCCGCATCGCCGGGCGGCCGTGATTAAAATATCGATGCGTGATTACCTCGGTCCGATCCGCGACATTCCTATGGTTGGGGATGACGGGCGGGACCGTCCAGTGCGCCGCCGTGAGGATGACTCGAGGCGATGATGATTTTGATGATGATGATTCGAGATGATGAGGAGGATCGGACAACGATGAGTGATGCACCTGATGACCACCTTGTTAGACTTTAGTCTGTATATATATAGTCCAGTGCGTGTGTAGGTTGCTTATGTATTTTGGGAAAGGAAAGTGAACTTTGTATTTTGTATTATCTTGAAATCCCGTATGTTGTTGGATGCGGGTTAAGCTTTTGAGATGCCATCTATTGTACATTACCTCTTTTGTATCGACTGTTGTACGAAATAGTCCTCTTTGAGGCACAAATTTTCTGATGTATATATATGATAACCCCGAAGTGGGCTTTTGCGGCAGAAATGATTATTGTGATGGATAGCTTAGTTTAAAGCTGCTTTACAAAAGAAATTGTGTGATGATATTGTATATGTTAATTGTGAAAATGATTTTCAATATTTATTGTATGTTTAAACAACAGAATGCCGCCAAGACGGGATCCTGCACAAAGAGGTAGGGGAAGGGGAAGAGGTAGAGGCAGAGGAAGAATTCCTATACCAGAACCTGCTAATATACCACCACCACCACCTCCACCCGATCGTAGGATCGAAGAATTGTTTCTTAGGCAGAACCCACCTTCTTTTGATGGAAAAGGGAGCCCAGATAATGCCGAGCAATGGATAAGGGCTATGGAAAGGATATTTGATTTTCTTCGATGCACAAAGACAGAACGGCGGTCTCTGACATTTTCAACCGACAGACTCGCCGACTTTTGGTGGGACTCCGACGGAAGATTTTCTGCGGGATCGATGAATGAGTTCACTTGGGAAGAATTTAAAGAGGAATCAGATGAGAAATACGTTAGAAAAGTTATCGGAAAAGAAGGAACAAGAATTTTATAATCAAAGCAGGAAAAGATGTCCGTAACAGATTATGATCGCACTTTCGCGATATGTCGATATGCCCCGATCGGTGAATACGGATATGAAGATGGCGAAAAGTTTAGAGTCCGGATTGAGGTCGAGATAAGAATGTCTCTAGCGATCATGGAAAAATTGACTTACAATCAAGCTCTCGGACGAGCTTTGGACATCGAGCGACCATGCCGGAAGAAAAGTAAATCCGCACACGACATCGAACATAGGGACAAAGGAAGAGAAAATGGGAAGGAAATTTTGGAAATAACGATGTAGGAAGTTTTGGTAATACGAATAACAAGCGGCCGTGGCACGGAAACACGGTACCGCAATGACGGTATGGAAGAAACCGCCTTTACCCCCAGACGGGAGGATCACAAGAGCGAGCAAAGACAACTCCTCGCCCTAAGTGCCAAAGTTTCACAAAGGAGTTTGCCATTTGGTAAATTGCTTTAAGTGCGGAATGAAGGGCATTACGCAAATAGTTGCCGGGATACGCACGGGGGACAGTGGGAAGGCCAAATCAGCGAGCAATGCCCAACCCCTCGTGGCTATTCGGTTTCGACCACAACCGCAGACATGACCACCGCAACAACCTCATCAACAACAACAACGACAACCACCGCGGGCGTAATCAGCAGCGACGCCAACAGCAGAACAGCCACAGCAGAATCAGAGACAGCGCCCGTCGGCCTCGGCCGGCTCGAGCGGGCATATGCTGCGGGAGGCAAAATGAACAAAACCAGGAAACCTCGGCGGGTATGGGAACACTTCTCAACGTACTGCTATACTTTTGTTCGACACGGGGCATCACATTCTTTTGTAGCAAGAACATGTGAAGATCTATTGGAACTTAGATCCTAGAAAGAAAACCAGGATATGAACATCTCTTCACCTATAGGAGGGATTATGACCGTTACTCATATTTTCTCGAACCTAGAGTTGAACTTAGGATCACTTAAGGTTCTGACAAATAACTTAAACATAATACCCATGGGTGATGTAGATATAATTTTGGGAATGGATTGGTTAGCAGAAAATCATGCTACGATCCTATGTAAAGAGAGGAAAATTTCATTCCATTTTCACGGGCGAAGCTACAAGCTTTTACGGAATCGACATGGGAAAGAAAATTCCGATTATATCAGCATTGAAGGCGAGAAGTATGATAAACAAGAAAGGATGCCATGCACTTCTTGTTTGTCTCGAATGGAGAAGATCGAACAACGATAAAAGTTGAAGATGTAGAGATTGTGCGAGAATTTTCGGATGTTTTTCCCGAAAACCTACCAGATTACCTCACGATGACAAGCGAGTTTACCATTGACTTGGAACCGGATCGGCTCCAGTGTCAAAGGCACCGCATCAATGGCTCGAAAGAACCGGAAGAGTTGAAAATTCAAATCCAAGAGCTGTTAGACCTAGGTTTTATCAGACCTAGTGTTTCGCATTGGGGAGCACCGGTGTTATTTGTAAAGAAAAGGATGGTTCCTTGAGGATGTGTATAGATTACCGAGAACCGAACAAAATGGCGCTCAAAAATAAGTATCCGCTTCAAGGATAGATGACTTGTTTGATCAGCTAAGAGGAGCTAGCGTGTTCTCAAAATCGACCTCAAGTCGATCTATCACCAACTTAAAGTGCGGCTGAAGATGTATCAAAGATCGCTTCCGAGCGAGATCTGCCACTATGAATTTATAGTTGTGCCATTCGGATTGACCAATGCGCCGACAGTATTCATGGATCTCATGAATAGGGTGTTCCACCCATTTTTAGACAAATTTGTCTTAGTCTTCATAGACGACATTCTTATCTATTCAAGAACGAAGAAGAACACAAGGAACACCTCGGACAAAGGTCTTTGCAAACATTGAGAGATGAACAACTTTTGCTAAGTTTAGCAAATGTGAATTTTAGCTAAAGGAAGTAATGTTCCTTGGACACATTGTGTCACCAGAAGGATTAAAGTTGATCCGCCAAGGTAGAAGCGGTCCAAGAATGGAAATCGCCAAAGACATAAAATGAAATTAGAAGTTTCTTGGGATTGGCGGGTTACTATCGGAGATTCATTGAATGATTCTCAAAAATAGCGAGACCAATAACCCAACTACTCAGAAAAGGAATTAAATTCACTTGGGTGATGAGTGTGGGCGAATTTCAGACGCTCGAGGAAAGTTAACTCATCGCCTGTGCTAGCCTTCGAGCGGATCAAGAGTACGTGGTCTATACAGATGCTTCCAAGAATGGATTAGGCTGTGTGTTAATGCAAAATGGAAAAGTGATAGCCTATGCATCTCGACAACTGAGACCGCATGAATTGAATTATCCAACACATGATCTGGAACTAGCAGCAGTAGTACATGCTTTAAAGATATGGAGACATCATCTCTACGGAGTAAGATGTGAAATCTTTACCGATCACAAAAGTTTGAAATACTTTTTCGAGCAGAGAGATCTAAACATGAGACAAAGAAGATGGCTCGAATTGGTAAAAGACTACGACTGTGGTATAAACTATCACCCGGGCAAGGCAAACGTTGTAGCCGATGCCTTGAGTCGTAAGAGTCAAAACCAATTGGGATGTCTCCTCACAAATGAAGAAAAACTCATTGAAGAGTTTGAAAGGATGAAGATTGAATTGATTGAACAACCAGAGACGATCACGAGTTGTATTGCTACACTCACTTTGACGTCTGATTTAAGGAAAAGAATCCTTGAAGGACAAAGGATGGAGGAAAAGTTGGAAAAAGCAAGAGCCAAAGTAAGGACGGAAGGACTAAAAATTTTCAAGAAGCACCAGACAATGCTTTATTATTTGAAGGAAGATTGTGTATCCCAGACAACAACAACCTTCGGAATGAAATCATGAGTGAAGCTCATGACACACCTTATACAGCCCATCCAGGCAGTACAAAAATGTACCAAGATTTGAAGAAAAAGTTCTGGTGGGAAGGTATGAAAAGAGACATAGCCTCTTTTGTAGAGCGTTGTCATGCTTGTCAGCAAGTAAAAGCATTACACCAACGTCCTTACGGAAAGCTACAGCCTTTGGCAATACCCGAGTGGAAATGGGAAGATATAGCTATGGACTTTGTTACGGGTTTACCAAAGTCTAAAAGAGGAACATCTTCTATATGGGTAGTAGTGGATGACTCACCAAATGTGCACATTTTACGCGAATTCATTACCCACGGGTCCGATAAGCTAGCCTAGTCATGCGTAAAGGAAATTGTACGCTGCATGGAGTACCGAAAACTATCACTCGATAGAGATTCAAAATTTACTTCAAGATTCGGACTAGCTTGCAAAATAATTGGGCACGGTTAAATTTCAAACGACTTTTCACCCTCAAACCGATGGACAATCGGAAAGGACGATCCAAACACTCGGAGACATGTTGAGAACGTAGTGTTGGATCGAGGTGCTAAATGGGAAGAGGTTTTACCTCTCATCGAATTTGCCTACAATAATAGTTATCAAGAAACGATCGATATGGCCCGTATGAAGCCTTATATGGAAGAAAATGCCGATCACCGCTTTCTTTGGGATGAAGTGGGTGAAAGAAGAATCTTAGGGCTCGACGCTATAAGCGAAATGATTGAGATCGTTAGCAAACTAGCAAAGAATAAAAGAAGCTCAAGATAGACGAAATCTTACGCTGATACGCGGAGGTCTGAGCTACTTTTCGAGAATGGAGATAAAGTCTTTTTGAAGGTCTCTCCATCTAAAGGGATTATAAGGTTTGGAGTAAAGGGAAAATTAAGACCCCGTTTTATTGGACCTTATGAAATCCTAGAAAGAATAGGCCCAGTCGCCTATAGGTTGGCTCTTCCGCCAAGTCTGGAAAACGTACACAATGTTTTTCATGTATCACAACTCGAGAAAATGCGTGTGCGATCCAAGCATGTGATCCATCAAGATGACGTGATCCTCAATCCAGATATGAGCTATAATGAGGAACCTACGGCTATTCTAGACCACAAGGTTCAGCAATTGAGAAACAAATCTATTCCACTAGTCAAAGTACTGTGGAAGCATCATGGACAAGAGGAAGCCACGTGGGAGCTTGAGGACGCAATGAAAGAAAATACCCGATCTTTTACGAGGTATGTAAATTTCGGACGAAATTTCTTTAAGGGGGGTGGAATGTAATACCCCGATTATTTAAACTCCTAATTACGAAATTAATTTCATCAATTAGAATATTATCATAATAATTTGATTATTATATATCAAATAATGATATCGATTATTGTTGGAATAATAAATTCCTATGTTTTATTCACAAATAAATGTGAATCGAGAAATACAAATATTTAACGATTTCAACAATTATTATTTCTACGTCGATTACGTATCGATATTTATATGCTCGTGATATTTTCTAAGTTTTAAGCTTAGAATTTAAATCCATTATTATTGGAATTATTTAATAAAGTGATTATAGCTTTATTTCACCATTTTGAGATAGTCGATATTTAAGCGTTGAGACGTTTCAAACGTTAACGTTTTGAGATGACTTGAAAATCAAGTCTAACGATCAAGGAATTATGATATTTAAATTCCTATGATTATTTTTATATAATTGGAATATTATTTAGCATTGAATTAATGCTAGAAATTTTGGAATTATATTGTTGATTATTTAAGATTCTCGAAAACCCTAAATCGAGAATTAGGGTTTTCTACCTATGGATTAATTCCAATAATTTTTCCTATGATAAAATTTATCATCTAAAATATATATTATAATATATATGTATAATTATGTAATACCCCGCAAAATTAGATGCCTAATTACGGTATTTAAAAAACCCGTAAACTAGAGTTTAGCCGAGTTATTCAATCACTAAGATATCGAATAATGATTTCGATTGTTTACGAAGGAATGAATTCCTATTTTATATTCACCGAGAATTGTGAATTAAGGAATAAAAGTATATGAAGTATATCGGCGGATTATTTTAACGTCGATCGCGTATCGATAGTTAAAATTATGATATTTTCTAAGCAATTGCTTAGAATTAAATTCCATTATTAATGGAATAATGTAATAAAGTGATGACGACCATTTCAAGATGAGTCGATAATGAACGTTTTGCAACGCTTACAAACGTTAACGCTTTGAGATGAAACGAAAAGCGCTTTTAATCGATCAAGAAATTATAGGAATTAATTTCCTATGATTAGTATATGTAATTACAGTATTATTAAGCATTAAATCAATGCTAGATCAACAAGAATTGAGAGTGACCAATTTTTCAAACGCTTGAAAACCCTAATTTTCGAACTCGATTTTTGTCGATAAAATGATGCCATTAATTTATCCTATGATATTATTTATCATCTAAACTATATGTCATAACATATATCAATGTTTGGCATGGAAAATAAAATTTGGACCCTTTGGCATAGTGTAATAGCGAGAGCTATATACACATATATACTAAGCACTTATTTGTTGATTTACCTATTACATGTATCTAAGTGACATTGGATTAATTATATCCTAACTACACTATTAAAATTTGATATATATATACATATATGTATATTTTCGTGCCTATATGTGTGTGTAGAGAGGAGTGTAAGAGTGTGCATGTGTGTTGTTTCTATGCATGTACTAGGGTGACAAATGTCACCCACAAGCACCCCACTACCACCATACCTTCAGCCATTCCCACCCCTACCAACCCATTGATCCTCTCTTTCTTTCCCCATTTTCGTCCATCCCTCCTCCAAGAACAACTGAAAATTCAGCTCCAAGATCAGCCCACTCCACCATTCAAAAAAGGACACAAGCTCCCACTCAACGTGGACAGTCAAGCTTTCCAGGCTATGAGCCTCCTCAGTCAACCCCTTCGATTCCCCACTGAATTTCACACCAAGGTGAAGAATCTAAACCTTGACTCAATAGTGTTGGAGCTACATACATGCATGTACATATATATGCTTGAATGTGCTAGATTTATAAGTATAGGTGATTGCATGTTGATTTATCTGGACGAACAGCAACTTCACGAAATTAATAGACTAAGTTAAAGTGGTCCGATGATTGTGAATTTTAATATGTTTAAATTATATGTGTCTAGTATGCCTCTGTAAAATTTCAAGTCCATCCAAATTGATTTGATATTTTAATTGTATTTATCAAAAACACTGCGCAAAACTGTGAAATTGCCGTGTTCATCACCCATAGTCCGTGGCTTTCGTTTTAAGTTTGGCTAATGATAAAACTCTAAAATTTTTCAGAAACATAATTAAGCATGTATAGAATATGTATGTAAATTTTCAGAATTTTCTAAAAATTTTTACTATTTATTCCAGATTTTACAAATGAACTGCACAAAACTGTCACGGGAGTGATAGCTTGTGGTAAAATATTTTTATCTCCCAATCTATTGTGAATCATTGAGTGAGGATTTTTCTGGATTAAACTAGACTTAAGTGGCTTTTCAATATGATTGGTTTCATTCCCAGATTCCTTATAATGAACTCACGGTGAATTTTTGAAGTTGATACATTACAGTAAGTTGTTTTGGACAAACTGCCTTAATAAATTTTTCATATAATAGGCTGTTCGAGTATGACTTTTACGTGAGGTGTTCAAGCCATTTGTAGTCCGATTTGGACTTGGGTTTCTACATAAGAAATGTTCCCCACCATGTCTAGTTGTGATCTGGAAAGTGTCATCCCAAACCAACTCTTATAGGTATACCTTTCACTGACCCAAAGTCACCTACTGAAACTGTCCATTTCAACTAGTCAACTTCGAGCTTATGTATTTCTCGATGTGTCAGATATTTTCCAGTATGGTCTTCATGAAATATGTAGTACTTGTTACAAGGTTTCGAAATTGGTAGCCTGCAGCCATTTTGGCATTGTGAGTCAAAAGTTATGAGCCTCGCAAAACCCCTCGTCGTTAAGCTAAAACTGAAAATTCTGAAAATTTTCTAAGTATAGAAGTCAGTTTGAGTTGCCCACTTTGAGAACCTATATCTCCAGAACCACGACTCTTTTGGATTTAATTCTTCTTAGAACTTGTAGTACATGTTTAGAGGTTTCAGAATGTATCTTTGTGCTACCATATGTATTCTGAATCGAGAGTTATGGATCGTCAAAGTACGTCACTTGGGTTGCTTCAAGCTGTTTTTGCTGAAATTAAACACTTGAAATTTGACTAAGTATTGGAAACCCTATGTGAAGTATGCCTTATGTGACTAACATGCTATTAATCGATGCATTCATTAGGTTATGTCGCAAGGTACGATAGAGCATTATAAGATGTACAATTATGATAAAACATCATGATACGATATTTTCACGAAAGCATACCTTAACGTGAAATATTTGACTAGGTGCTACCACACGGTCAATCGAGTGTATATCATACCATGATATACACTAAAGTAGAAATATGGGTTCTAAGACCTAATGGATTTTTCCAGCTCCAAAACCTCAAGGCCAAGAATAGATTGGCTAAAGCTAGGACTTACAGTCCAAGAAATGGGATTAAGGCAATCTACAGTCCAGGTGAGCTTTACTCTACTCAAAAATAAAATGCTTTTGAAATATTTATTTACGATGCTTATTTCAACTGTTGATAAAATGTTTACATGATTACCTACCAAAAATGTTTATGTTTTGTGTATGTATCCTATCCATGAGATGTTATGAAATGTTATGAATGTTGTTGGGTCGCTCCTAACTTATGAATGAAAATCGATATCGGATCCTATGCCGGAAGGACAATACCTGGCTAGGATTAACGTGTACACTAAGGTGACCGTGTCTTTGTAAGGACAATTCACGGCCGATCACGACATCGTAGAGGAGGCCTCCTTCACGACGCTCGACTATGATGTTATGATGAATGATGCTAAGGATATGGATCATACACACCTGTAAAAATTGCCCGCCAGCGATGATTTTATGAATCGATAACATGTTTTAGTAAGCACAAGGCATTTTCAACTAAAACCCTTGTGTCTTACCATGATGTTGGCGATGTAATTCAAAGAAAATAAAATGTTTTGGCATGAGTCCACCGAGTGTATTCTTGTACTCACCGCATGTTTGTTTTTAAATGTGCAGGTTGAGCAGATGATGGATGGAGCAGTGTTGAGCAATAGGAATGTTGTCGCTGAAAATTTTATACCTTGATAGTACATCGTCATATGTACTTATCACATGTCTTCCGCTGCAAGAACCCCAAATTACGTAATATAGTCCAAAAATATAAATGACATATGTATTACGCTTTTTATTAAAGAGAGTCTCCATGTTTGTTCATTCATGTTTAAAGTTATAGTCCCTGCTAATCCGTACTTAGGATTGAGAGGATGTGACAGAGTGGTATCAGAGCGGTTCGCTCTTGAACCTAAAATCTCCTTTAGGGTTAAGTCTAGATTGAGTCATTAGACTTCTAGAGATCAGCTGACAATGCTCAACACTCCATCACATCAAGCTCAACCGAAATGAGGTAAATGACTCTTTTCTCAAAGTTTTGAAAATTAGCTTGGCCAAGACGAATGTTTATGAAATTATTTTTCTCGATTTTGAAACGAAAAGTTGAAAGTGAAATAAATTTTTAAGTGAAATGAATGTTATGTGAATTTATTTAAAGTGAAATTTATTGCAAAAGTTACAAATGAAATATTATGTCGTGAAGTGAATGATAATGGAAATAATCTTTCAAAAGAAATGAAAGCTATGAGAAAGGTTGAGAATGAATGTTGTGACAAATGATTTGTCAAGAAAGTTATGAAAAGAATGAGGATATAAGAAAGATGATAACAATGATATGAGAAAGTTTTGCACGATATGCCAAAGATGAAATGTTCAATTCACGAATTTAATAAGGGTTCATTATTATGAACAAAATTATGATTATTCATGTTTAAGATGATTGAGATTGACATTGAATTGTCAATATGATATGTTGAATTCTTTAAATTCAACGAAATACGTCTGTATAAATGAGCTACGAGGAATATTCAAGTTTTACTTCAATCTCAAAGTTGATTATGATGATGAGTATGCTAGTTCAAGCGTAACGTAGACTTTATAAGACGATGATCCCTTTTACGAAAGAACATAGAAGCAAGAACTTCCTTCCATTACAAGAACAAGAGTAACGATGGATTTGAGAATTTCATTCCATCTTGAGTGAAGAAAAGCAAAGGATTTATACGAAATTGTTCGACCTCGACATGTGCGAATGTCGACTTCGAAATCGGGAATTTATAACATCGCCTTTGACATATCGACCGGGGTAGTTTGTTTGACCTCGGTGTCGGCAATATTCTGTACTACCCGGCATCGGTAACAGCATGCACGACCTTGGTGTCGGCATCGCTTATGACTTCGGTAGCGAACGCGTGTAAATTTCCCGCACCGCGCAGTGATTCTGTTTGACTCGTTCTCGATCGTGTGAAGTCCAATTTACGATGGTTTTCGCCACGTGTTCCTAATGCACTATACTTCATTTCTTATGAAGGACCAAATTCGATTCCTACTCCAGAATTCATGAGAATCAGTTGAAGTTAGTTCTATGATTTGAAAAGAGTAAGATCGTTATAGTATGATACGAATCCTAGAATGTTACTAAGAAAGTAAGATCTTCAGTAATACAAGTAGAACCTTGACATACATGAGAACTTTGTTGATGACCTATTACGGGTATATAAGCTTTCAAATTATATTCATTACCCAATTTCTGTCATTGAATTTAACTCTATGACCTAGTTCCAATTGAGAAATCATTCGAGTTTCTCACTTTTTCTGAAGAAAATTTTCAAACCCAAAAATTCATAAAGTGTCCTTTTGAACCCAAAGCCTTATGTGACTGAGAATATAATTGTGACGGTCCGCCAGCCCATATGACCAAAGAAATCTCAAGAGTCGTCATTCGGTCTTGGACCCTAGAGCCCCATTTATTCACCCAAGGAACATATCGATTCAATCATTGAAAGATGTTATCTTGATTGATGAGACAAGACCTTTGTAGGTAATCGTGATAATTTCTCCTCGATTCTTGAAACCATCAAGTATGATAAATGTTGACCTACCTTGTCACCTAAGTGCTAATTAGTAAAGCGATAAATGTCGGGCATGAAATAGGTTGATTTATCTCACCACCTAAAAGTTTCGCATCAAGAAAGTGATAGACATCAAGAAATTATGATGTAAAGAAAATCTCGATGAGACGATATATTTATTTTCCCTATGATACACACGGATGTGATGACCATTGATGGGCTTTACAAAGATTGATAACAGTGAAGTTATACCATCATACGACTGTTATGATAACAAAGTTATGAATAAGATACTCTTTAGCATTGAATGCAAAGAGCAAAAGTAAAGAAAAGTATATGATATCTGTAGGATATGAATTTTCCCTTATTATGTCATGACGAGAGCGATTACAACTTATCTTTAAGATAGTTGGATATCCTTGAAACCTCGTTAGTAAATTGGACATGTTTAAAAGAATGAAGATGCATACAGGATATTATTTTCAAAGAATATATATATATATATAAGAAATGATAGCATCTCGAACAATAAATCTTTCGCCTATACCTAATCAATGAGATTATGCTTGAGCATAATCGATTCCAAATAATTGAAACTTGGTTGGACGAATGATAATAATATTTAAAGATCATAATCATCGAGATGTGTGAATAGCTAGGATAGCCCTAGTAGGTGAACTAAGTATAGAGGAAATAACTCCGAAGTCAAGACATGGTAATGAGATGCTTAGAATCAAGTTATGGTGTACGAATGTACTACCCTACCAAGCCATATGACGATGATAACGATTCTAGTCCTGAAAGTGGGAACTGAAGTATAACGAAAGTAAGATAACTTTCAGATACCATGCTCAAGAAAATGGACAAAAGTAAAAATAGCGTAAGAAATTACGAGCTATACAATTAGATAGTTCCTGCTAGGACATAAGTTTCGAAATGTTATGACTTGATAAGTAAGGTAATTCCTCAAGTAAGGAAACGGATTAAGAAATAGATTCATTATTTTGAAATGAATCTTAATACCTAAGTTATAATGACACAAAAGCTTGTCTTGTGTAACTTAATAGTTAACAAGCAAGATAGTTTATATAGATCTTGCAAAGGAAATACATCCAAGAGAACATATGAGAAGATTCACATGGAAGGATTTTAAGGTGGACCTAATTGTAAATCTTACCCCATATTTTGTGATGATCAATAAAGTGAGGTATTAAGTATCTCGACATGGAAATGAAGAAATCATTGAATGTCGAGAAAATGGTAAAGATATTTGACGTCAAGGCAAAAGTATAATACATCCCCAATGGACAAAGAATTTTAACTTATGCGAAATTGCATGATGAATTAATAAAAGATTAAGAAGAAATGACGTATATCCAAAAGGGGATATTACAAACGATGGCACTAAATGCCAAGACAAGGATTTCTCCGAAAGGAGTTTAAAGTAAGGATATGTAAGAAATATATTCCTAAGATCGATAAAGTAAAAAAAATTAAATCATTCATACCGATTAGGAATGAATGATAGTGATAGAAACATGACGATCTCTAAGATGAGACTTAGTTATCGAAATATATCAATATCAAAGGATAAGTTGATGTAAACCTAACCACGAATGCTATTAGTAAAAGCATAACGATACTAATACCGAGAAGTATAAAGTGAATGAGGCAATGAAGACCATAGCAAGGGAACATAATGTCCCAATGGAAATGACAATGACATATGAAATAGACATTTACTCAATAAACGGGAACACCGTAGACCAAAGCCTATATCTTGCATCGAAAATGAACAAATGTAACCAAAAGGCGTAATATGTATGAGGAAAATTTCTAATAGCCGTAAGATTTTGTTCGATTTAGGTGCTTCGCTGACATCGCACAAGTATGCGTAGAAGCGATAGAACCCAACTCGTGGTAAGTTAATCAAGAAATGAAAATCCCTTACCTATACGAGATTTTAACCATCGCAAGTGTTGCTCAAGCTCGAATGAACCTAGAATCGCCTAAAGTGCTATCCAATGATTTGGATCATTATATCTATGTGGAACATAGATATAATTTTAGAAACAAGAAGTTTCGGAAATGGCTGTCATTCATATGATTAGTGACATGGGCCTAGCCTTTTAGTTAGAGGTTTTACACGACGTAATATCAAGACCACCGTTTGCCTATGCGAATATCTTTAAGGCAACATACGATCAAGATGTAAAACGAAATGAGTATTAAGATAAGTGTCATGAGTCGTGTCACAAGTAGTCTACAAGGTGTTATACACGCCTTAAGGTGTATAATTCATTAAGAGATTCTTCTTGTTTAGAAATTCCCACCATTGCTTAAATTAAGTCGGACTTATCTAAAAATATCCGCTTACGATGACAAGAAAAGGAGTTTAACGGTAAAAGTTAACCCCAAGCCTTACAAGGTTATAACTCACACGAGTGTATCGGCTCTTTTGATATGAACTAGGAATGAATTTAGAACAATTTTGGGGAAAATTTTGCACCTCCGGATGGATACTTGTAACTATAGAGTGTTAAGTGAGGATGGTATCCAACGACTTATCGCCATTTACTAACAGATCGGAAGAATTTTGCAAAAGAAGTATCAAAAGAATAATTTCTCCATGAGAAAATTCCAAAGTCCCGGGCAGACTTACCGTGATTTGTCAATAGGCTCAAGTATACATATAATGCGTGGGAACGACACCTACAAGTACTTGTCCCGGACCTCGCAAGTTACACAACACGGCATAAAGGAATGGTTGTACATCGATGTTTCAAACGCCGCCCACGCCCCGTGCCATCAATTATACCGAAAGAGACGAGAATGGCAAAAGGACAAAATCTTATCGCCTCACGGATTAGAGAATTACCGCTACCAACCCAACCATACTTTCGATAAAAGTAACACCAACTTCTAGTATTGAAGAAGAACCGGGAACACTGACCTTGGCTCTCGAAGAGAATGATCATCAAGTATGAAAACAAAACGCATTGGAGAAAGGCAAGTTTCAGGGAGAGTACGACTCTAACAAAGGTCACTCAAAGACATAGAATCTTAGGATCCTATGAGACTTATATGTAAACAATGGTTTATGATGAAAATGATGTGATTATAATATGTAAAATAAACGTAGTTTGGAAGAATTTATGAATATGGTGAAGAAGTGTCAAAGTTTTGAGTGTAAAAGAGCTGACGCTTGAATCGGTCCACCAAGAGACCGATCCTCGTAAGTAATGTACGAAATGTCCTCACTGAGGCATTATGATATAATGTTATATGGACTTGAAGAATGGTATCCGAAATACGGAAATGAATTGTTCCGTATAAGATATGGTTACTATGAGATAATAGTTACGCCATTCGGACTAACCAATGCACCAACCCTGTTCATGAACCTCAAAAATCGAGTGATCACACATATCTAGATAATTTTTATCTCAACCTCATGGATGATGTTCTTATCTATTCAAAGGACGAGAAAGAACATAAAGAAAATCAAGGTCGCCTTACGACTTTTAAGAGCCGGGCGAATTTTGCCAATACGCTTTGTAAATTTCGCTTAAAGAGAAATATTCCTCGTGTACATAGTGTCTTTAGAAGAAAACAATGTAAATCGACAAAGGACAAAACAATTAAAGATGAAAGACGCCAATGACCTAAAATAAAATCGAAATTTTATAGATTGATTAACTACTATTAGAGATCCATTAAGAACTCTAAGGTAACAAGACCAATAAGATAGTTACCCCAAAATAGAGTCACAATTCTCACGGATTAATAAAAGTAAGGCTATGTATTAATATGAGATAAATAATAACTTATGTGTCACGATGACTTAGGCCACATGAATGTAATTTCTCAACTCATGACTTGAAATAGTGATGAATCGATTTAAGAAAAAGGATGGTCGAGACAAAGGATGGAGGAAAAGTTAGAAAGATCCGAGAAAGGGTAAGGGCTGGAGGATTTAAGAACTTCCGGGAGGCGCTTGACAACGCCTTATCGTCTCGAAGGAAGAATATGCGTTCCGAGCGACGCAAAACTTCAAATGAAATAATGAGTGAGGCTCACGATACACCCTACACCGCCACCCGATATAGTACTAAAATGTACCAAGACCGAAAGAAAAGTTTTGGTGGAAGGCATGAAACGAGACATAGCTTTTCGAGAACACCGCCTTGTTTGCCGCCAGATGAAAGCGTTACACCAACATCCATACGGAAAGTTACAACCGTTGGAAATACCGAGTGGAAATGGGATGAAATAACGATGTACTTCGTACGAACTTACCCAAATCAAAAGAGGAACACCACTATATTGGTAATTGTTGATAGACTCACCAAGAGTGCTCACTTCCTACCAATCCAAAGTACTTATGGATCTGATAAGTTAGCCCAGCTGTATGTAAAGGAGATTATACGACTTCACGGAGTGCCAAAATCTATTACCTCTGATAGTGACAGTAATATAAATACCAAAGTCGCGAGAACATCACTCCTATAACAATAAGTTAAGAACCTTTCACAATTCACAAAAGTTGAAGTTATTCGTCGAGCAAAGAAACTTGGATACAGGATAGGAAAGATGGCACAAATCAGTAAAAGATTATAATTGTGATAAATAATCACCTAAGAAAGGGTAATGTAGAATCTAATGCCTAAGATATAAAATTCAGTCTACATCAAGGTATGTCCTTATAGAAAAGAAAAACTCATCAGAAAGGTTAAGAAAACGAGAACAGAAATAGTCGGGAAATCAAGGACGAACGTAAGTGGTACCCTCACAACTAAGGTGAAATATGACTAAAAAGAGAAAATGAAGATGGGAATAGAATACAAATTAAAATAAGGAATGGAGAGCTAAAGGATATTTTAAGGAGCGCTAGACAGTGTTATATTGTCTAAGAGAGAGATATACATATATTTCCAAGCAATAATAAGCTTAGAAATGAAACCAAGAATGAATTTCACGATCCTTCTCATACCGCCCAACCAAGCATATTTAAGTGACATTGTGAATTATGAGAAAGGTTAGATAGGAAGGAATGAGATAAGATATAACCACATTGTCGAGCAAAGGTCTCGGTTATCAACAAGTAAAGGCATTGTATCAAAGGCCTTATAAATCTCTAGAACTACGCGAATGGAAATAGAATGATATAGAAATAGATCTTGTGATGATTTTACCAAAGTCATAAAGAAGTCGCACCACTATATGACTAGTAGTAGATTAACTCGCCAATTATGTTTTGTCTCCGCCTATTCGGATGACTCATAGATCCGATAAGTTAGCTCACCGCACATAAAGGAAATCGATATTTACAAGGAGTACCAAAACCTATCGCTGCAAATAAGAGACACCAAGAGTACCCTAGATTTTGAACTAACTCACAAAAGTAGTTAGACACTAGATCGAACCTTAACATTGATGTCCACCACAGGCGTAAGGACGATCAAAAGAACAAGATAAATGCTAAAGGATATGATGGAACATGTTGTTAAACCAAGATGTAAGTGGGAACATATAGAACCACTTGTTAAGTTTATATGGGACCGTGTCACAAACAACGATCAATATAAATTTTATGAAGCATTATGCGTAAAAGAGTTATCGATCACCACTTTATTGTAATAAAGTAGGGAGAGAAAATATAAAGTCCTGACGTTGTAAATGAAACGATTAAGATATCTACCAACGAGGCAAGGAATAAGAAAAGCTTAGACGTATAAAAGTCTTACCGGTACGCCAGAACCCGAACCGCATTCTCGAATGCGAATTAAAGTTTCTTAAGATTTCTCCATCTAGAGGAATTATAAGTTTAGATACAAGAATGTTGACGCTTTATAGACCTCACGAGCTCCTAGAAATGATAGGCCTAGTAGCTTATAGCTTGGTACTTCCACCACATTTGGGGAAAGTACGAAATGTTTTCCTCGTGTCACAGCTTAAGGAAATACAAAATGACCCAATTCTCGTAAACCAACATGATGACACGACCTTTGACTCAAATGAGTTATGATGAAAATCTACGACTAATTTGATCGCATTTATTCAATGATTAAAGAAGCAAGTTTGGGTCTTATAATGAAAATCCAATGGAAGAACCATGGACGAAAGAAAAGCACATAGAAAGTTATGATGTTATGATGTTAAGATACCCATACTTTATGAGGTATGCAAATTTCGGGACGAAATTTCTTTTAAGGGGTAGGATGTAATACCCATAAAATTAGATGCCTAATTACGGTATTTAAAAACCCGTAAACTAGAGTTTAGCCGAGTTATTCAATCACTAAGATATCGAATAATGATTTCGATTGTTTACGAAGGAATGAATTCCTATTTTATATTCACTGAGAATTGTGAATTAAGGAATAAAAGTATATGAAGTATATCGACAAGATATTTTAACGCCGATCGCGTATCGATAGTTAAAATTATGATATTTTCTAAGCAATTGCTTAGAATTAAATTCCATTATTAATGGAATAATGTAATAAAGTGATGACGACCATTTCAAGATGAGTCGATAATGAACGCTTTTAACGCGTTACAAACGTTAACGCTTTGAGATGAAACGAAAAGCGCTTTAATCGATCAAGCAATTATAGGAATTAATTTCCTATGATTATTATATGTAATTACAGTATTATTAAGCATTAAATCAATGCTAGATCAAAAGAATTGAGAGTGACCATTTTTCAAACGCTCGAAACCCTAATTTTCGAACTCGATTTTGTCGCATAAAATGATGCCATTAATTTATCCTATGATATTATTTATCATCTAAACTATATGTCATAACATATATCAATGTTTGGCATGGAAAATAAAATTTGGACCTTTGGCATAGTGTAATAGCCGAGAGCTATATACACATATATACTAAGCACTTATTTGTTGATTTACCTATTACATGTATCTAAGTGACATTGGATTAATTATATCCTAACTACACTATTAAAATCTGATATATATATACATATATATGTATATTTTCGTGCCTATATGTGTGTGTAGAGAGGAGTGTAAGAGTGTGCATGTGTGTTGTTTCTATGCATGTACTAGGGTGACAAATGTCACCCACAAGCACCCCACTACCACCATACCTTCAGCCATTCCCACCCCTACCAACCCATTGATCCTCTCTCTTTCCCCCATTTTCGCCCATCCTCCTCCAAGAACAACTGAAAATTCAGCTCCAAGATCAGCCCACTCCACCATTCAAAAAGGACACAAGCTCCCACCAACGTGGACAGTCAAGCTTTCCAGGCTATGAGCCTCCTCAGTCAACCCTTCGATTCCCCACTGAATTTCACACCAAGGTGAAGAATCTAAACCTTGACTCAATAGTGTTGAGCTACATACAAGCATGTACATATATATGCTTGAATGTGCTAGATTTATAAGTATAGGTGATTGCATGTTGATTTATCTGGACGAACAGCAACTTCACGAAATTAATAGACTAAGTTAAAGTGGTCCGATGATTGTGAATTTTTAATATGTTGAAATTATATGTGTCTAGTATTCCTCTGTAAAATTTCAAGTCCATCCAAATTGATTTGATATTTTAATTGTATTTATCAAAAACACTGCGCAAAACTGTGAAATTGCCGTGTTCATCACCCATAGTGCGTGGCTTTATTTTTAAGTTTGGCTAATGATAAAACTCTAAAATTTGGCAGAAACATAATTAAGCATGTATAGAAGATGTATGTAAATTTTCAGAATTTTCTAAAAATTTTTACTATTTATTACAGATTTTACAAATGAACTGCACAAAACTGTCACGGGAGTGATAGCTTGTGGTAAAATATTTTTATCTCCCAATCTATTGTGAATAATTGAGTGAGGCTTTTTCTGGATTAAACTAGACTTAAGTGGCTTTTCAATATGATTGGTTTCATTCCCAGATTCCTTATAATGAACTCACGGTGAATTTTTGAAGTTGATACATTACAGTAAGTTGTTTTGGACAAACTGCCTTAATAAATTTTTCATATAATAGGCTGTTCGAGTATGACTTTTACGTGAGGTGTTCAAGCCATTTGTAGTCCGATTTGGACTTGGGTTTCTACATAAGAAATGTTCCCACCATGTCTAGTTGTGATCTGGAAAGTGTCATCCCAAACCATCTCTTATAGGTATACCTTTCACTGACCCAAAGTCACCTACTGGAAACTGTCCATTTCCAACTAGTCAACTTCGAGCTTATATATTTCTCGATGTGTCAGATATTTTCCAGTATGGTCTTCATGAAATATGTAGTACTTGTTACAAGGTTTCAAAATTGGTAGCCTGCAGCCATTTTGGCATTGTGAGTCAAAAGTTATGAGCCTCGCAAAACCTCTCGTCGTTAAGCTAAAACTGAAAATTCTAAAAAAATTTCAAAGTATAGAAGTCAGTTTGAGTTGCCAACTTTGAGAACCTATATCTCCAGAACCACGACTCTTTTGGATTTAATTCTTCTTAGAACTTGTAGTACATGTTTAGAGGTTTCAGAATGTATCTTTGTGCGACCATATGTATTCTGAATTGAGAGTTATGGATCGTCAAAGCACGTCACTTGGGTTGTTTCAAGCTGTTTTTGCTGAAATTAAACACTTGAAATTTGACTAAGTATTGGAAACCCCTATGTGAAGTATGCCTTATGTGACTAACATGCTATTAATCGCTGCATTCATTAGGTTATGTCGCAAGGTACGATAGAGCATTATAAGATGTACGTTATTATGATAAAACATCATGATACGATATTTTCACGAAAGCATACCTTAACGTGAAATATTTGACTAGGTGCTACCACATGAAACAATCGAGTGTATATCATACCATGATATACACTAAAGTAGAAATATGGGTTCTAAGACCTAATGGATTTTTCCACCCAAAACCTCAAGGCCAAGAATAGATAGGCTTAAAGCTAGACTTACAATCCAAGAAACGGGATTAAGGCATCTACATCCCGTGAGCTTTACTCTACTCAAAAATAAAATGCTTTTGAAATATTTATTTACGATGCTTATTTCAACTGCTGATAAAATGTTTACATGATTACCCGCCAAAATGTTTATGTTTTGTGTATGTATCCTATCCGTGAGATGTTATGAAATGTTATGAATGTTGTTGGGTCGCCCTAACTTATGAATGAAAATCGATATCGGATCCTATGCCAAGGACAATACCGCTAGATTAACGTGTACACTAAGGTGACCGTGTGTTGTAAGGACAATTCACGGCGATCACGGCGTCGTAGAGGAGGCCTCCTTCACGACGCTCGACTATGATGTTATGATGAATGATGCTAAGGGATATGGATCATACACACCCGTAAAAATTGTCCGCCAGCGATGATTTTATGAATCGATAACATGTTTTAGTAAGCACAAGGCATTTTCAACTAAAACCCTTGTGTCTTACCATGATGTTGGCAGTGTAATTCAAAGAAAATAAAATGTTTTTGGCATGAGTCCACTGAGTGCATTCTTGTACTCAGCCCTGCATGTTTGTTTTTAAATGTGCAGGTTGAGCAGATGATGGATGGAGCAGTGTTGAGCAATAGGAATGTTGTCGCTGAAAAGTTTATACCTTGATAGTACATCGTCATATGTACTTATCACATGTCTTCCGCTGCAAGAACCCCAAATTATGTAATATAGTCCAAAAATATAAATGACATATGTATTACGCTTTTTATTAAAGAGAGTCTCCATGTTTGTTCATTCATGTTTAAAGTTATAGTCCCTGGTAATCCGTACTTAGGATTGAGGGGATGTGACAAATTAGCATGAAAATAAATTATATCTCACATGTAAAATGGAAATAGCCGTGAGTTAGTGAATGTGTGACATTGTTCACGCCATTTTTGGGTACCCTTTGCTAAGTCATGAATTAATTGATCCAAGAGTGATATAATTACACATAAATCAAGTAGGAATCAATTGAGGTGTGTTTGGCAAGTGGTAGCCGATTTGTTTGACTAGAATTACATTTGATGATGTATTAAAAATATTTGGGATAGAGTGTTAAATATACACTTGCAAATACAATGAAAATCTGAAATTTTACTCTTCCATGCACACATTGTTGACGACAATGCTTTGTGAGTGAGACAAAATTGTTTTTGCTTATTTCAAAACCTTTAATAAAGCTTTGCATGTAGTTAATGTTTGTAAGAAGATATTTTATACATGACATAAGCTTTGACCATAAAAATTTTATTCTTGTCTTGTGCTATATTGAGAGAGCCGAGAGAGAGAGTTGTGCATTGTGAGAGTTTTAATTCATTTTCTAGTTGCACTTAAGTATTTTATATGTCTTGAAACTCACACATAACACTTAACATTTCATTTTCTTTCTCTTCTCTCTAAACTACCGAGCATTTCTTAAGAAACCCAAAGCTTTCTTCTTCTTCCTTCCTCAATTAGTTTGAATTTAAATTATCCTGCAACCGATCGATACCGTTAACGAGGTAGGTATCGAACAAGCTTCGATTATACCCTAAGTTTTTAATTTTCTAAAGGCTTGATTTTTTTATTTTATGAGCATGATTATAATTATGAAATTTATGCTAAGCATGATATGTGTTTGTTAATAATGTGTATTAGGATGATCTCTAAGCATATAGCATGTTTAAAATTAAATTTGGCATGCTATGAAATTATGTTATATGTACCGAAAATTTTCTTGAAGATTTAGGATTGGATTAATGATATATGGTGTTGTAGTAGCCTATAGTGATTTAATTGAAATTTATAAAAATCCTATACTTTGTTTTTAATATCACCGAAAATGTGTAGAAATTGCTAAGTTAATGTACAATTTTAATTTAAGAAATGTAATAGCATATTAGTGATCTAGGACATCATTTATGTATTACATGTTTTAATCAAGAATTTTGGAAATTTATTTGCTCCAATGTTTGTTAAGAACCGTGAGCTTCAAGATTAGATACTTGATGATTATGTTGTTTTAGTTAAGGTTATAATGTTAGGTTACTACACTATGTTGTATAAGCATAGTGTAAATTAATTAAATTTTATAAAAATGTTAGTGTATATGGTTGGAAGAACGAAACCTTTGAACATATATACCTTGGTATAGAATTTTCATATGTTGAACCTTAGGTTATAATTATGTTATATATTGATTTTGGAGCCTTGTGTATAATTATTAGAATTTTGAAAATTATTGTATTAGTTTTGGATTTAACCGTGAGCCCATAGTATGTATATAGGCGAGTTCGAATTTTTCTATAGTGATATTAATACATAGTAATGATCCTAATGTAAAATAATACACTATATGAATTTAGAGGAATTTTTGGAACAAGTTTGGAAAAATAAGTGTTATAGCCGTGAGCTATACTTTGGAAATAAGGAATTTTAATTCCTTTTTAATCAAGAATAATAATTTATTATATGTCTAAAAATTATATTAGACATAATTGAATTTTTGGGAGTCATTAAACATAGAATATTATGTTTAAAATGAAACGTTATATTAAATAACGTTAAAAGCATAAATAATGCTTAAATGTATTAAAAGATTAATATTGAAAGAAAATATCAATCAAGTTTATCGATTTGCGTGAAAAATCGATAATTAGAGCTTTATGAAAAGAAATCTATTAAAAATCGATTTATATTGAATTTAGAATATTAATATGTGATTATTAAAGAAATTATTAAGAAAAGTCAAAATGGTTGACTTTCGAAATTGACAAACGAACTACGTTCGTTAAATATTCTAATACGTGAAAAACGTATTACTTTTATCTGAATATCTCAATTGTGAGAAAAGATTTCATGATTGAAATCCTTGTTTTGAATAACGTTTATACGTTGATTATTTCACCTAAAAGGTTAAAATGAGACTGTAGATCATATTACGTCTTTCTCTATATACGAGGATTATTTTTATTAAAATACGTCTTTTCTACGTATAGAGTTTATTAGAACTTCGAATTAATTTTTTTATCAAAGTTGAATGAACTTTGAAAATCTCAAAAAGCGTGCCAACGTACTAAACTTACATTTTGCGTAAAGGTGGGACGTGAAGTTCACGCAGCGAGGAGAAAAGCACATACGGTGAAATTCGAGTTCCAAAGTAAAGGTGGGCTTTACTATACTCAAATTGATAGAACTTATCAAATGATTTATTAATGATGCTATATTGCAAGCAAATATTTATGAACGATTTATTTAATTACACCCAAAATATTTATGTTTTATGTATGTATCCAATTCATGATTGTTGATGCATAATGTTGGGTAGCTCCCACTTTATGACATGCTTGAATTCGTATTCTTGGAAGTACCCCCAAGGATGATGGAGAATTCGTATCCTGTGCTGAGATGGCCTGGATTTTGTGCACTGATTATTTGTGACTGTGTGCTGAAAGGGTGCTCGGCCGGTCATGGCGTCTGTGAGAGGAGGCCTCCTCTCCAGCGCGGGAATTATTGTTGGATAAATTGTTGTGGTGGATATGGATCGTACATATGAGGAAAATGCTTGGCCAAGCGATATTTATGGAAAATGACAGAAAATATTTAGTAAACACGAGTATTTTCAAATTAAAACCTCGTGTATTCTTGTGATGGGCGAGTAATTCAAACTTGATAAATTATTTTGGCATGAGCCACCGAGTGCATTATTTGTACTCGACCGCATATTGTTTTTAAATGTGCAGATTGAGTGCAGTGAAGGTGATGGAGCGATGATGTTGAGTAGTCGAAATCTTTTGGTATTTATATGTTTGAAAGAAAGAACCCTTGGGTGCGTATCGTCATATATGCATTCACATGCTTTCATTGTATATTTTGAATATTATTGTATGTTGATGTTGTGACCTTTTATGTCCAAATTATCGAACCTTCATTAAAGGAAATTGTAGCCTTTACCTCAGTAAATTACTTTTGCCTTGTAAATAAGGTTGATTATCAAGTTCGATAAGTATTAATTTGAAGTCTTTGATTATTCTTATTAAATGTGTTGTAATCACTTTGTTCCCAAGCTCCGCCTCTCTAATCATCCTTTGGATTAGAGGGGTCAACATGCATTCCCTTCACCTCTAGCTTAGGATCCGAATTGTAATACTTTTCCTGTTGCCCGAGCAACCCGAATGGACATATACAAAACATAAAACATTTTTCGCGACATTATCGTACTTCATCATTTGCGTAAAACAAGAAAGTAATAACAAGAAATGATTTTCCAAGAAATCTAAGTAAATGGTTTTGATAAGAAAGCCCACCTCGAGAACTTAAAGTTCTTACGCCACTAGTACTTAATTGTCGCCTTCTTTCTCCTCTCGAAAGGAATCGATAAACGCGCATTTTACACGTTTATTGTTGATATTTAAAGATGAGTTTAGATCATTTAATGTGCGTTTCGTGTCGTTTCTCAATGTTTTATCTATTTTAGAAGATCATCGCTCTTGGGTGTTATTTTGGTGTTTTGTAGGTTTATGTGTTGAAAATCGAGCAAGGAACGAAGCACGAACCAAAATAGCAATCCGCCCGGTTCTAGCGACCAGACTAGCGGTCGCTAGGTGGTCGCGAGCAAACCAATGACGCCCGTAAGAGTAGCGACCGAGAGCTCGTGCACGCGAGCGCCCCTAAAGCCGAGAACTCATCATGCGATTTCTCCCGACCATTGCTAGCGATCGCTAGCGGGTCGCGAGGAACTCTGCGAGATAGCGGCGAGCCGAGCCAGCGATCGCGAGGACCGGTCATGACGGCGCGCAGAGATAAAATTAGGGTTTCCACCCTTTTCTATAAATAAGGCAAAGCCCTGCGCTCATCTCGACCCATTACGCCCCAGAGCTCTTTTACTTCAGTTTTTCCTCAATTTTATCTTTGTTTTAGCTTTAGTTTAGTTCTAGATTCAATTCTTGCATTGTTCTTGTTTAGTTCTTCAATTCGTTATCGATCGGAACGTTTTGTCCGATCGCTTTCCGTTGTTTTCCGTTCTTTCGATTGGGATTGGATTCAAGACCAACCATTGTTCATCCAACGCTTCATCACGGGTTTTATATATTTAATTTCCGTTTTTATGGTTAAATCGTATTTTATTCCGTTTATTATGTCTGGCTAGTTTTCGTTCTAATCCTAGGGTTTGCATGATTCGATCCTATATGTTGTGATTCCTGCTATTGCTATTTACCTTCCAGGCATTGATTCATGGTGCTTATTTATATGTGTTGATTTCTGATCAATCTTGATGCATATCTAGTTGCCAGTTAATGACGTATCAGATTAATTGTCAATCGATCTTGAATGCATGATACGAATGAGCCTCGAGTCGAATCGAGATAGGACATTCGTAGGAAGCATATTCTTAGTGATCCATTTGGAGTTGCTTATTTTCCTCTAGAGACGTAATTGTGATAGGGAAAATTAGTAATCAACTACCGCAATTGTCGAATCAAGTTGTTGGTTATATATGTGATCTTCCGTCTTGTGCGGATTAAAGCGGTTAATAATAAGCGGGATAAACATCGTTGTGGATAGGATTGATGCATCCACAGGGTTAGTCTTTCTTCATAGTTATCTTTTGAGATTTTATTGCTTTATTTTATTTCTGCTTGGTTACCTTTGCTTTGGATTAAATTCTGAAGCCTTAAACCTTTCACCCTCTTTCTGTGCTTGGATAATGATGAATTATCGTTGAGCTAGCTTCTGTGTTTTCGGATTGCAATCCCCATGGATCGATACTTGCATTCTATACTTACACCTTTTAGTGTTAGAAAAGTGAGCGATCAAATTTTGGCGCCGTCGTAGGATTGTTAAGATTGCATAGGAATAATTTGACGATTTGGATTTATTAATTCAAGTTATATATATTATTATTTATTTTTGTCGATTGCTAAATTTTCTTTTCTCGGGTAGTTTATGCCTACAAGATCTCGGGGACCTCCCAAGTATTATTAGATCCCGAGATCGAAAGCTCAAAGGAGAAAAGGACGAGAGAGAGACGGGCCGCAATGGCGGCCAATCCAGAAGCAGGGCATTCCTCCCGAGCAAGTTGCACGCATGCTAGATGACTTTGCAGATGCAATACGATGGCGAATATGGGAATCATTGTCCTGCTCCGGAGGAATGACCTCGAATCACATGTACCGACATCCCACCGAGCAGTTCAAGGAGGCGGTTGGGGCCCGCGTAGATGCAAACAATTTTGAGCTAAAACCGCCCCGATCAAGATGGTCCAAGGAGAGCGGTTTGGGGAGGAGTCACGGAAGACCTGAATGAGCATCTCGAGACTTTTCTCGATATTTGTGACACCATCAAACGGAATGGGGTGCCACAAGACACGATCCGGATCGCGTGTTCGGTTTCTCATTGTGACCGGCGAAGATGGTTCAAGAGTTTGGACCGAATCGCATCGACACTTGGGGAAACTTTACGAGAGTTTCTTCAAATACTCACCGCCGAAAGCCTTGAAGATCATCGCGAAATCTCTCATTTTGCCAAAACCACGGCGAATCATTATTCGAGGCATGGGAGAGATTCGAGGTCTATTGAGACGATGTCCACAACATGGGTTCTCCAAGGAGCAACAAATCACACAGCTTCTACGGTGGGTGACATGGCGAGCGAGGCATGGTGGATGCGTCGGTGGGGCTGTTTATTGAACCGACAAGTAGACGAGGCAAGCCAGACAGAGGAGATGGTCGCCAACAGCTATCAATGGCCAACGGAGAGAACGCCATTGTTCAAAGCATTCTGTTGAGAGTGATTCAAAATATGACGATCTCATGAAGAAGTTCACTCTTTTGAAGAGTCGATTGAGACGAGAACGTCGACCACATCAATCGGAGGAATCATCCGATTTCCAACAACCTCCAAAGCAGCTTCAATGTTCGAATGGTGTAATTCAAGAGCCGAAGAAGCCAAGTCTCAAGACATGATGCAGCGGTTTGTTGTAAGCAACCAACAATTGGCAACGAACCGAATTGCTTATAAGCAACACCGGCGTAAGATAAATCATTTGGAGTCCACCGTGACGGCTATGGGAAGCATATGAAGATGTTGGAAAATCAAATTGGTCAAATAGCCGTACAAGTGAATGCACTACAAAAGCGGGCCAATTTCCGAGTAATACGGAGAACCCGAAGAATCGGTGTTTCGCCATCCGGGCGAGGAGTGATAAGCTTACCCGAGCCCTACCGGGAAGAAGAGCAAGAAAGCATTCAGCGGAATTGCGATCGCTCGCGATCATGAGCCCGATCGCGAGCCATCCGTAAATTTTTCCACGAAGCCCACGACCGAGCACGCGTTCGTGCACCGACCGCGAGCCATCGAGTGTGCGACGCGGAGCTGTTCATGAAGCGACCAGCGCTCGCATGCCACCCCATGAGCAATCGGCGAGCATCTTGCGAAATCGTATGAGCTCGCCGCAAGCTCGCCGCGAAGAAGGAGTCCAACACAAGAACGGATACCTCGCGACCTTCCCAGTGGTCGCGAGGTCGCCTCAAGGCAACCCGAAGCAAATCCTCGCGCGTACTCCTCCGATCCGGTTCGAGTCGACTTGTCAAGTCGAAATATGACGAGGAGTTTGCTCGTTTCAAAGAGGTTTTTAAAAGTTGAGATAAATTTGCCTCTCTTTGAGCGCCGCGAAACATGCCGGATACATGAAATTTTAAAGGCGCTTGCAAGCAAGAAGAAACGGGAAATTTGAGAAAATTACCCTATCCAAGAATGCAAGGTCCGTCTTGCAAAGGAAGCTCCTCCGCGCGAAGGATCCCGCGGTTTACGTTAGAGTGCGAGATCGCGAGCGCACTTTTCCAAATGTTTTGTGCGACTTGGGCGAGCATCAATCGATGCCGTTGAACGTATTCAACCGACTACACCTAGGAAAGATGAAGCGGCGAAGATTTCATCGATGATGGTGACGATCGATCACATATCCAAAAGGTATCATCGAAGACATGTTGGTAAGAATTGGATTTTGTTTTTCTGCCGACTTTGTTATTCTAGATATTCCGAATTCAAACAACAACCACTAATCCTGGTAGACCTTTTCTAGCAACTGGTCGTGCGTTGATTGATGTGCGGAAGGCAATCTCACGTTTCGTGTTAACGATGAGGAGCTCAAGATTTCCATATCGACGCCATCAAGCAACACGACGGTGGAAAGCCGGAAGATTGCTGCCGATCACGATCTGCTGCTGCGCACACGCCTCGCGTTTAGAGGAGCCCGACCGATCGAGGAAGCCGAGAAGGAAGAAGTGGACTCGGCATGGAACTCGAGTGTATCGTTCAAGTTTGGGGGCCACTTCCATAGTCGGTGGTGGAGATCCGTGAATGCTAAGTTTAGGAGGATCCATGAGTTGAGAAGGATTTCTGCCACCAAAATGCCGATTGACAAGGTTAGTGATGGTCAGCTAAAGACGTTAATTAGCACTTGTTGGGAGGTAACCCAACGTTTTCTTTTTTTTTTCGTGTTTTGTCGTGTCTTTCGTTTGTGTTGCTTTTGTCGTGTTTTTGTTTTTCTTTTCGTTGTTGTGTCGGTCGATCAACGAGTTTAAGTGAAGTGTTTTAATCCATGTGGTCAATGACGATAGAAATTTTTTGTGAAATTTAATGATAGTGCACATGTTATGTTAGAAAATGACGCATGAACGACTTGAGATTGTTTAAACTTGTTGTTTTTCACCAATTGCTTAGCCCGTGACACTTGATCTTCACTGTATAAACATCTTGATACAGTTTCTTTTAATTGTGTGACATCATGCATGTGATTATCTTCTAGAACTTGCCGTTCTTACGTGTCGAGACCGCAATATGTGTTTCAATTTGAAAAGGATAAAGGCCATCTTTGTTAACCACATATTCACCCAAACACTAACCCGATGATATATACCATTTGTCGCCTTCTTTGAGCCTTTATTAGACTTTTTCTTTGATTAACCGGATGATAGGAGGTGAGGATGGATATGGAATCAAAGGGGTTGAAATTTTGATGTAGTTATGACGAAAAGTTTCTTTTAGAAAATACATACGTGGTGTAGAATAGTACCTTTGTTGTGAAAGTTAAACCCTATAAGCTCTAGAAAAGAAAAGAAAAGAAAATGTTAAGTTCACTATGAGTGTTGAGCATAAAGGGTCTTTAATCAAAGTATAGGTACCTTCATGGCATTAAACGTTGATTTAGCACGTTGGGAAAGAAGAGGAAAATGGACAAAGTCCATATGTGTCGAAAAGTATAAATGGGGTGCTTGGAATATTCTTGAGTCACTTAGCCATATTTTATCCTACCTTAACCAATGTGCCTACATTACAACCTATGAAAAGACCTCTTTGATCCTAATTTGAACACAATGACGTGGTGGAGATATTAGAAAGCGGCAAGCCTATGGTAAGATGTTGCATTGCATTGATCGTTGAGTGTATATCGTCCCACATTTCTTTATGAGTTGAGTGTATCCTACATTTTACACATGTCATTGCGAGGTTGAATTAAATGAGTTTTCCCGTAAATTGTTGTTTGTGTTGAGTGGACTAACGTCGTCATGTGCACTAATGTTTTTGAGCGTTGATATGTTTCGAGGCTCAGAATGGTTATCATCTTTGCTACGCTCGTTGATACATTCTTTGTGTCTTTCTGTTCAGTTTTTGTTTGAGGACAAACAATGCTTTAAGTATAACAATCAGAACCCATTTCAACATGAGAAACGAGGTTTAGTACATCGCTATACTTTTCCGATAATCATCGATCCGAAATAACGGTCTTACTACATCAATCATTTTAATGTCAAGGATCCTATTTTCATACCTTAACCACTATTATACCTATTGCGTCTTGAAAAGATATAATATCCTATATTTTCATTCCTTTCTCAGTTCAAACCATTCGGCGTGACGTATGAATCTTAATTTCATACCTAATGTCGTTACGTACTGACTTTAATTCTTTGTTTACATATATACTTAAATTATACGTACTTCACAGTCACATACTTACAAGTCTCTACGTTTCACGTATCATATCATATGATTCACATATCACACATCATGAGACATCAAAATTCTTTTTGTCAAAATTTTCGAAAATTTTTAATTTCTTTTTTTTTCGAAAATTTTTAACTAATTTTCATAATATATTATTATTATTATTATCATATATCAATAATATGACATAATATTCATCATACATAACTTGTTCATCAATATTTTCATTCTTTTAATTATTTTCGAAAATTTCATATATTAATCCATATTTTTCCAAAAATTTCCACATAAAATCATACAACCTTAAACATGAACAACTATCATTATTTCATGTTCAAAACAACAATTAAAATTCATGTACATCAACATATACCTCATGCTTAATTTCGGTCATATCATAGTATTTTTAGTACATGCTTAACTTTGTATTAAAATCATAATACATGCTTATAAACATCACATAAATATATTTAATTCATAACTTCGACATATAGCATAACTTTCACGTATTTCACATAATTTTCGAGAGCATGTAACTAAACATATCACATATGATTTTCTAATATTCTTGCATAAAATAATAGGAATAGTAAGGTTTCTAACCTTCTATTTGTTTTGGGTTGACGTCGACGACGTTTTTCCTACTTACGATCGAAAAGTACTTTGGATGACACTCTCTATTTTTTCTCTTCTTTTCTCTCTATTTCTCTCTTATTTTCGGTTGGTATGGTATAAGGGGGGGGTCTCCTATTTATAGATGTTATAAAGTGTATTTAATCATTACTTTATAAAATATCTTAATATAAAGTCAAAAATTACAACTCATTCTTATCTCATAAATTCTCGAACCATATGAGTTGTACATGACTCATTTTTTTCTTATCTTATACTTTAATTATTTATCATATCCTATCTTTTTGAAATTATAACATCTAGGTGTAAAAGTCAAAAATTACAACTCATACCCTACCTTGATGATGTTTTCGGCCATCTCACTTATACATAAGATAATTATTTTATTTTATTCTATAGTTTATTATGTTATTTAATTATTTAATTAATGTATCTTATAATTATCATAGAATAAATAAATTACCACTTTTATACAATATATATATATTTTCGGCAACCCTTCTTTTCTTAGGATAGATTTTTATTTTTTTCTATATCATATACTTTAATATTATCTTATAATAATATCACATTTGAAAAGTCAAAGTTTTCAACTTAGGATAAGATTTCATTTTCAAAGAGTTTTAAAAATATTTCTAACCTTATTCTAAAGTCAAAAATTTCGCTATCATCATTTAAAACCATAGGTTACTTGTTTAATTTGATAACCATCTCAACTTTATACCTAATATATCTTATCTAAATAATTATAGCATCTCATTAATTAAAGCATGATATTTATATTCATTTCACACTTAAAAGTCTAAATTTTCGGCACTTTTAATATTATGATGCCAAATATTTTATTTTTCTCCAATTAATAGCTATGTGACACAATAATAATCTTAGATGATAAAATAAATCATAGGAAAATTATTTAAGAGCATTTCTATGTACTAAAGTAACGTTATCGGTAATTAATTCGAAATTAAAGATAAATTACCAAACTTTCATTCTTTTCATAGCTAATGTTATTTTCATGATTAATTACATAAATATAATGATATTATATCATAAAATAAATTTTTGGAGCATTTCTAAGCAATTTCCCCAATTTGTTCGAAAATTAGGGTTTCTAGAGATTAATTTTTATAAAATCCCATTCTTACCCTATTTTATTAATTTCAAAATTTTTATAATTTCTAGGAGATAAGATTGATCTAGAATCATGATATTTATCAAGTATATAATTAAATAAATTATTTAATACATTTATCACATATAAACTATGATTTTCGAATTTTACATAAAATGATACAAGTTTTTCGAAAACTATGCATTCAATTATCTAAAATATTATCTCCTATGATACTTATCACATTATCACATATTTTAATGAGATAAACATTATCTATGCTTAGTCATAACCTTATCTTTTTATAAAAATATCATAGCATACTTATCACATAAAATATCATTTTCAAACTTTATCTTATACACCTCATATTTTCGAAAATTACGCATGGTGTACAAGATAATTATCTTATCATATACTATAAGATAAACATGACAACTCATCACATAAAATCAAGTGATCACATATTAAATTACAAATTAATCACCTTATTCACCATATTTCGAAAATAACAAATAAATAAGGAAAATATTTCCTTTTCTTTCTTAGTGTAAATAATATCCCAAATATACTTAAAACATATTTATTCATACTTAAAATTTATTTTATTCAAAAATTGATTTACTCAAAAGCGCCGACACGACGCTTCACTTTCGCTTTTGTTTCTATCGTACTATTCCTTCTTTACTTTTGAAATTTTTAAACCCGAAATTGGTTGTTACAATCGTCATCCCATGCACGTATATATGTAGATTGCATAAAATTAAATGCCTAAATATGAAAAAGAGCATGAACTTTTAGTTATTTTTCATGCATGTTTAATTGGATGAAACATAATGTGTGAAATATGTGCACAACAAAAATTATATCCATGTATTCAGTATTGAATACTGAAAACTCAGACACACAAATAAAGGAAAACACAGAATAAACTATTCAATAGTTCAAGTAATAAACAAACAAATGTATTAAATATACTATTTGCAGAATGATAAATATTTGAGAATTGATTATGCAATAACAGCCAGAAAAATATTTACATGTTGACGCCATGAATATATGCAGAGAATGGATGATGTATATCAGAGACAAGTGATGTATATTAGAGATAATTTTGAAATATTATCGAAAACAATGCACATTAAGTTTAAGAAGATAATTTTGGTGGTGGTTCATTGTATGAACCAATAAAAATACCAAAATACGGTAATGAAGAAAATCAGGGAATCCTGTTAGAAGTTACAACTGATGTAACCACAGACAATACAACACAAGATGTTACAGTTCAAAGCTTGGGTAATAAAATAATGCTTGAAACCATAGATATTGTTGAGATGATGCACCTATATCTGAGTTCAAGGATAAGGATTTCAATGACAGTTTCGTTGCAGTATATAAAATATTAGGGATCACCATCGATATCCACACACCGGTATCAAAAAGTAGTGGTGTCTGTGTGCCACTCGAGGAGGACGTATTCTTCTACAGAGATGATGTCCTCGACACTGTTGATCGAGCTTCCAAATATGGAAAGAACTACCTTATTATCTCTTAAAGGTTTTAGAGTACTTTTACGAGTTTCAAATCCGTAAGCATCGGCATAATCATCATAAAATTTCTCTCATTCATCCAAGTTGCGAAAAACCCTACCTAATTTTGGCTTCAGTATATAGTCACAAAATGGAAAAATCCAGTTATCACACTGCACGACATCAGATTCATCGTCGATACTTGGCAATATAAAATATCCATAAATAGTAAAAATATATACACATTGTTTGAAACAATACGAACAAAACATGAATATCGCCAAAATATTTGAACAAATGCTTATTTTTCATGCACATAAGCTGTCATCCCATGCACATAAATATGTAGATTGCATAAAATTAAATGCCTAAATATGAAAAAGATCATGAACTTTTAGCTATTTTTCATACATGTTTAATTGGATGAAACATAATGTGTGAAATATGTGCACAACAAAAATTATATCCATGTATTCAGTATTGAATACTGAAAACTCAGACGCACAAATAAAGGAAAACACAGAATAAACTATTCAATAGTTCAAGTAATGAACAAACAAATGTATTAAATATACTAGTTGCTGAATGATAAATATTTGAGAATTGATTATGCAATAACAGCGAGAAAAATATTTACATGTTGACGCCATGAATATATACAGAGAATGGATGATGTATATCAGAGACAAGTGATGTATATTAGAGATAATTTTGAAATATTATCGAAAACAATGCACATTAAGTTTAAGAAGAAAATCTGAAAAGATATGTAAAAGATATTTAGAATGGAAAAAGATAAATCGGTACTTTCTAATAGATATAATCCCTGAAAATACTCAATTAATCGGTTACAATAAAAATAAAAATTACAACTCTAACCTTAATAAAATGCTGAAAAATACAATTACCAACTAAAAACGCATAAATTATTACCTTTAGATCATGCCAAATTAATGAATTAGATTAGTTCTCATTTCTTAGAATATATAGGGTTCTCATTTGATCAAATCCATATATATATATATAGGAGATGGATTAAATGGGAAATGATAATTTGGTAGGAAATGAGAATGAATCTGGACCTTTGATTTGTTGGAGCAATGGTTGAGATTTAATTTCAGTTGTGCTACAGTTTTGTGTTTTGTGTGCTATGCGGATTACTGTGCATCACTAAAACCCTTCTTGTGCTACTCTGCGAATGAAAGATGTGTTAAACTAATATATTTAGCGATATGTGCTACTTAATCGATGAAATATGTCTAAACTAATATGTAATATATAGTAATTCTTCTCGTCTTCACAAATATAAAAAATGTGCTAGATTTATATATATATATATTTCTATTTCCTACATTAAGGATATTTTTCACCATAACTCACAGTATTTAGCAATGTTTTTCTCTCAGTATTTTTTTTTGGTCAAAATAATGGGTGAGTCAGTTGTTCAACAGCCGAGAAGCAGTCAAACCCACACGTTTTGTCTCAAAAAAAAAAAAGTGATATATTCTACGGTCAAACATTTCGCAACCTTCTTAGAAGAAGCTCAATGACTTCTCCTCCTCCAAAATCCATCGGTTTTTTATTTTTAACTTCTTTTCTCCATTTTTTCAAACACCAATCTCCGAAAACAAAAATAAAATAAAATAAGGATTTTTTAAAAAAATGGCTTCTTCTAGAGGAAGTTTAAACACTTATGCTAATAATTCTAATCACCATATTCATGACTACTTCTTTCACTGATCTTCTCTCTCCTAACAAACAAGAAGAGGAAGAAGAAGGCGCCATGAGCCGACCAAAATCTCGTTTCTGTTGGGGAATGAATTCAGATATAGATAACAAAAACATCGAGATCCCAAAATACAAGTCTTTCCCGCCTTCTTCTTTGCCTCTCTCTCCTCCGCCTGTCTCCCCTTCCTCCTACCTCTCAGTACCTCCTAGCTTGAGTCCCTCCATCCTCCTAGATTTTCCTGTCCTTTTCTCCTCGTCCAACGTAAGTCGTCGCGCGTTTACGTTTACTGCAAATTCCGTTCCTGCGTAATGGCCTGACGCGAGATTTCTCTGTGCAGGTTCTTCCATCTCCGACTACAGGGAGTTTCGCCGCCAAGGAGGAGGATCGAAAGCATTCCGACTTCTCTTTCCAGTCCCAACCCAGGCATTCCAATCCATCTTCCATGTTTCCGTCTTCTGCAGGATTGAATCCGATGGTAATTTGCTTTCTCGTTTCGTTTTTTTTTGTGGATATCTGCAGTCGTTATTTGAACATCATGATAACTTGTTCTAGTGTATGTTTGTTCCTACTAGTTGACTTGCGTGGTTCCTTCTTATCTTGTTGAGACTAATGTGTGTGTGATGTTTACTTATCTAGCTTGTGCACTTATTTTAATTGCGTAATATGCCCAATATAGTAATAATATTGTGTCTGCATTATTAGGCTTATGGCGGTTAATATATTTAGTCTGACCCCTTAAGTATCGTTTTAATATACTATTTCATAGGAGGTGGCCTCATGTACATCTATCCGTATATACTGACTTTAATATTTTTTAAATTATATGATAAATAATAAATGATAGTTTTCTTTAATGTAAATGATATTTTTCTTAACAACAAATGATACTTTTGTCCGTCTACACCGTACAGATAGATCTACATAAGTTTTTTGTGATTTCATAGTGGTTCCTATCTAACAGCTAGCTTTAGCCATTCTTGTCAAACTCTATCATCTGTACCTCAACTATTGCATTAAAATACAAAAATAAAAAATATAAACTAGTAATTTGAGATTTTTATTATATTAAACGAACTCAAAATGAGAAGAACAAAGCAATAAAATTTGGCATTTTGTCTATCTGAATAATCATTTGTTAATGAACACAACAGGATTCATACAGAACGGAACAAGAATATGAAAACTTCAACTCATTCACTAACAAGCAAGCTGAATTTCCGACAACAAAATCCATGTCTAAAAACGAACAACATAGTTTCCCTCAAGATTTCCCCATCCATGGCGATCAAGCCCCACAACAGCCAAGCCAAATCCCACATCTTCAACAATCACAGTATGTTAGAGAGCAGAGAAAATCCGACGATGGCTACAACTGGCGGAAATACGGACAGAAACAAGTGAAGGGAAATGAGAATCCTCGTAGTTATTACAAGTGCACTTTCCCCAACTGTCCTACCAAGAAGAAGGTCGAACGCAATCTTGAGGGACACATAACTGAGATCGTCTATAAAGGCAGCCACAACCATCCCAAGCCGCAGTCGACGCGTAGATCATCCTCCAAAGCTCTGCCCAATCCCGTGTATGGTAGTAGTAACATGGGAATGCGAAGCCAGTCCTCACACCTCGAAAACGAGCAGTTGGAGTCCGTCACAACTCCAGAGAATTCATCCACTTCGTTTGGTGAGGATGAGTTCGAGCAGGGCTCCTCGATGAGTAACTCGAGGCAAGATGATGAGAACGAGCCCGAATCTAAGAGATGGTGAGTTGTGAAAGAGAATGAAATTTAAAGAAGTAGAGAATGGATAAAGTCCCCTTAGGACGGCCTGGTAAAGTGGGTATTCCTGAAGCCAAAGGTCATGGATTTGAATCATACTAATACCTCTATAGGTCTTTGGGTGTAACTTTGAGTTAATTACATGACTATGTTTGGGCTGTTTTTTTAGGAAGGGGGAGAATGATAGTAAGGGCGTGTCAGCTGCCGGAGTCGAGCAGTTCGTGAGCCGAGGATCGTAGTTCAGACACCGGCGACATAGATATTCTTGATGATGGGTACAGGTGGAGGAAGTACGGGCAGAAAGTAGTGAAGGGCAACCCGAGTCCTAGGTAATTACATCGATAATAATCCTGCACGCGCAAATGTAGAACTGGAACAGAGTGAACTCGAGGTCTGATCAGCTCTACACTTACCATTACTTGCAGGAGCTACTACAAGTGCACGTACAACGGGTGCCCAGTGAGGAAGCATGTGGAGAGGGCGTCCTAAGACTTGAGGCGGTGATCACGACATATGAGGGGAAGCACAACCACGACGTCCCAGCAGCACGAGGCAGTGGGAGCTACACAATGACCAGGCCTTCCGACAATTACTGCTGGAAATGGAGCATCTGCAGCAGCTGCCATGGCCGGCCATCCCAACGGGGTGCATTACCCCAACCCTGCCAGGCTCCAGGCGAACCAGAACCAAACCCCTTACACACTGCAGATATTGCAGGACAGCTATGTCTTCTCGGGTTTTGGGAACTCTGTAGGGGCTTACAATAATCAAATGCAGCAGCAGCTTACAGATAATTCCATGTCCATAGCCAAGCAAGAACCTAAAGAAGACTTGTTTTCGATTCTTTCCTCAGCTGAAGGAATCTCCAGGATGAAGCAGTTCTTAGCTAGTGTTTGTGACAGTACGGTACAACAACATTATTCACACTTTGTGCTGTATATGTAATCTTGTAATAGGATGTCGAAGATATTTTTTTACTTCTTTAAGCCATTGAAACTAAGAATAGTGGCCTCATATAAGGTTTAGTGAAAAAGAAAACTAGAAGCAGGAACATGATAGTGATCAGTTCTCTTTATTTCTTCTTCGATTAATGTTCAAATTTCAATAATTTGCAACAATAATTGCTAGCAAGTTTCTCCATATCTGAACACAATCTAGATAGGTTGAAAAGAAATCGAGACAGAAAGGTCTAACGTAATTCATTTTCACTAATTCACTAAAAATGAACCTTTACATCTCAATTTCTTCTTTGACCATTACACATGTACCAAACTGATGCCACTGAAAAGAAAATCCAACATGAATTTACATGTAAAATGTATACGAATAGACGATCAACAAAATAATCAAATGAGAGCAATACAAATAAATCGCGTAAACACTTGAGGCTGATCAGTGATAAATCTGTGTACGTTAGTATGCGAGATTTAGAGAAAGTAGTAAAGAACACAGGAGTTTTTACGTGGTTCGATCAAGAATCAGATCTACGTCCACGGAGGTGATGATCCTCAAGATGTTCACTATAATTGTATTACAATGAGTATCTCAAGGAGCTCTAGTGTTCAGTAATTTGCTAACCCTTTTACCTTCAATCTAACTCCTATTTATACATAAACGTAGACCTTGTAACGAATCCCTTGAATGGCGGGCTCACGATCCTTCTGTAACTGACCATGATCTTCACCATAATTGTCCATGATTTCCACCGTTACCCCATCATCTTCGCCCTTGACTCCGTCTTTAATTAGGGTTTGGAGGCTGTGTTTCGGGCGTATCCGAGTAGGGCAGCATTAGGTCAGGCCCAGCTCGTTTGGGCCTGCTAGTGGGCCTGAGAGGTTGGGCCATATCCTATCATAGCCCCCCCGAAAAGTCGAGGAATAGCCTTGCCGGTGAAGCGGAGAATGTGCTTTGCCGAGGCGGGATGTTCTTAGCTGAAGTTGTTCGTTGAAGGTTCTCGATCTCTTCGCAAAGGAAGCGAATTATGACACGGATAGCGGTCTTTGTATAGGTTACACCGAGGTTTGGTGCAGAGCGGCTTCGCTTCTTACGGAGGACGTTGAGGTCGAGCGAAGGAGAATCTCTTGTAAGGCGGCGTTCGTTGGCGAGAAACCGAGGTCCGATTTGGGTGGCTAGCGAAGGAAAGCGAGGCACGACACGAGCAGCGCCTTTGAAGGAAAACCGAGGTTCGACCAGTATGGCTCCTGCGCTACGGAGGACGTCGAGGTCCGACTGAATGGCTTCGCCGTGCGAAGGGACATGGGCGTGGTCCGAGGTCGAGCTCGATGTAATCATTACGTGATCGGTGGCGGTCTGTCTTACCATATAGGGCGTCATACTGCGCCAGGCGGTAGTTGGGCGCTCGAGCAGCGTCTTGTGCGTCGACTACATCCGATCGCAGATAGGCACGTGTGATAAATGAAACGGCAGCTTTTAGGCGCCATTCGTCCTATAAATAGGTCCAAATGAGGTAACTGTTCATTTTCTTCTTGACGCTTTATTCGGAGAACATACTTGTAGAAATTCCTAATTCTCCTTTAAACTTTGTTGAAGAAGTCGTATATCTCGCTCCATAAAAAGTAAGTATGTATTCTTCATCTTCTCATTCCTCTTCTCGCTCTGATAATTCTGGTTCGGTTTCGGTTACGCCGCCTGATTCGATGTGAAGGACTATATGTGCCATAACCGCTTAGGTAAATCCATAGGACTTAGTTCAGGGTTCCGGTGTCATCGGTATGGGACGGCCTCGGGATTGGCGTGGCGAGGTCGACTCTAACGACGGAGGAGCTTTTGGAGATTACAGAAATACCATATTCGGAGGATGCATGGTGGTGCTGCGAAACCCAATGATAGGCGATGGCCCTCAGGAGGATTTATTACCATATTTGTAGATAGCTTGATAGGTGGGCTTAGGTTTCCTTTGCCCTATTTTCCTTAACTTTCAAGAATATTTTCGGATCCCGTATGCCAACCGACCTCGAATTCTATTAGGTCGGTGGTTGGGCTAGGGTGGCCTGTTATGGCATAGGCGAGGAGTTTTCCTTTGAAGTCTTGATGCGTTTTTTTAGCATCAAGTCTATAGGAGGGGTGTATTATCTGTCACCTCGCCTGAAGTTTAAGATAGCGTCCCCCTCGAAGGTGTCCTATTGGCAAAATAGATATATCTTCTCGGGTGAGGGGCATCCGAGGTATGAGTGGGGCCTCGATGCGATGAAGGATGTGAATCGATCCCACAGGCCCCATGGAGGAGGTGTTGAATGATCTTGGTGAGATATTATCGATTAATTATACCGAGGATGACACGAACAATCTTTGGGCCGAGTGTTTATAGGTCGAAGGGCGGTATGAGGTCTGATTTGGGTGAGGGCAACCTTCTTCTTTTTATTCTTCCCTCGTCTTATTTCGTTGTGCTAACGAAATTCTTATTCTGTGATGCAGTGAAGATTGACCCAGCAGAAGTTAAGATAGCAGGCTCGGCGCCTGCACCATCCGCGAAAGGCCGGCGAAGAAGAAGGCGGCGGGGCGAGTCCACCCAGAGCCCGTGGTGGTGGTGGGCATACAGAGACATCTTGGCGGGACCTCAGCGACCTCGAGCCCGGCGCTGGAGATAGAGGTTCATGGCCGCTCCTTGCACGAGTGCGGGCTTCGGCCTCCTTTATCCTTCACGAAGGTATAAGTCATTGCTCTTCTCTTGTAATTTTGTCGTTACGATTGCTAACTGTTTTATATTCGGGATCGGCCTCGGTTGCGGCGAGATGCACCACATGGCGGATTCGTTCTTTGAGTGCCTACATGTCTGGCGGTGGAGAAAAGCGGCTTCTTGAAGCTCGAGGCCGTTCTTTGAATCCGCTGGCCGCAAGGGCGGACCCTGAGATTCTGGCGGCCACCGAGCCACGAAAAAGAAGGATCGGGCACTGCGGGTGGCCCGTGCGAAGTGGAAGCGCCAGGAGGAGGCTACCGAGAGAAAGAAGCGGCATGCGAGACAAGTGCACTGGCTTGGCGGCGAGGACCTATCTTGAGGGCCTTCGCCAGGCGAGCTTATTGAGTCGGTGAGCTTTTCCTCCTTCATCTCCGACACGGCACCTGTAATGAGGCGCGGTGATATCTCGCCCACTGGAGAAGGCGGCGGCGAGAGACTGATTTTGACAAGGCCCGGCCACGGTTGGATCGAGGTCGATCCTCGGGAGGTGTGTATGAATTATGCCCGCATAATCGCCGGGCGACCTCGCTTCCCGTGGTGGATACCTTGGCATCCTCTGTCTCGCTCGGCGGCGGAGGTGTAGACTCGGTCTGAGGAAGATGAAGCGTGAGAGCTTGAGCATTCCTTCTTGAGGTGAGCGGCGAGGAGGTGGGGCCGAGTTCGGACGTCCTTCCGGAGATCGGCAGCCGTTGGAGGAGCGGCGGCGGTGGCGCGGCGGAGGTTGGTGAGTCGGCAATGAGCACGAGGTCGGTGGACCTAATGTAATAGGGCGATTTGCCGGGGTCGATAGGACCTCATGTTATACGAACTTCTACTTTGAATAATAGACACAACTTAAAATCGTTTTGTCTTGTTTATTTCTAGCATTCCACATCTCAATACTTGGACTCGATCATGAGCTACTAACAAAGTTGAAAGAAGTCCGAGGTGCTCGGCGAGAAGGATGAAGAGGTGGCGTCTTGGAGGAGTCGATGCCGGTGACTCGGGTTACGATCGACATGGATGTCATTCGGCATCGTCGAGAACGAAAAAGAAGTTGCATGAGGCCCATTGCGAAGTGGTCCGCCTCACGGCGAGAATGAGGCGTTAAAGTTAAGGATTTCACAACTCGAAGTCCGGGGCTGATTCATCTGCCGATGTGATCGAGGACGGTGATGCGATGCGAGGCGGCTCGGTGACGGTGGGGAGGCGGCTCGGATCTCGGAAGAGCATGCGAGTACGAGAAGGTGTCGGCGGATGGTGGAACTACCATATCTGAAGCCGACGATCGAGTTCGAGCTTCTTGGCGGAGGGCATGGTCTTGAGGGATGAGGAGGGCCAATAACGAAGTTTAAAGGCGCCTCGACTCCATCACAGAAGTACATGCGGATGTCACGAGGTCGTTAAATAACGACGCATGTCCCACCCCATGAATGAGTCTAGTGAGCGCCATTGGTCCAATAATTGAAGAGCACGAAGAGGCGGTTATACGATCACGCCGAAGTGCTTCGTCTAATGGGTCCAATTGAAAGGGGAGCATTTAGAGGGCAGCACTCGGCGGTCGGGCGGGCGTGCGAGGCGGCAGTCGTAGCGGGCGGCGGTTGGGCGGGGCGTGGTCTGCCCGGCGTCAGGCTCACGGGGTCGAGGTGTGACCTCGGGTATAGGAACCCCGGCCGGAACCCGCCCGTGTCGGGTCAGACTGCACCCGGAGCAGGCCGGGGTGGTGCCGTCCTCATTGATTGGGTGGAGGGCACGAGTTCATTCCGGTATTCATCGTCGGCCGGGATTTTGTTTAGAACTACCTCGACGGTGAGTCCGTGAGGTGGGCAGGAAGCCCGAATGAGTTTGTATATAGCGTAGAACTTTGTATGTAGATATAAATGTATTTAGACTCGTTTCGAAGTGTACGTTTTTCCTCTTGAGAGGTACAAACATAGCTTAGGACTTCGTTTTGGTCGTAAATGTATTTATCTTGTATCTGATGTATATTTTCCCAAATAAAGGGGCATAATTTGATGAGATCCGATCCGGATGTCTTTTACATGTAGATTTTTCAACTTAATGAGTAATGTATGCGTGCATGTAGACTTTCAAATTAATGAGTAGTCATGTCGTTGCCTTTGAGACATTGATTCATGAGTAATCTCTACGAGTCTGTGCGCTTAGTGAGTACCACTACTTAGTGGGTTTTCATCTTCGTGAGGCGTCCCTCGTGAAGGTTTAAATGCGGTATATCGAATAGATGTTCGCATATGAATAGAATGAGGCGAGTGAAATACTCGTTAGAAAAATAAATATTTTATTCAACAAGTATATAACGTCGCCGTCCAAGCAAATAAGGAGACTAACATGAGGCGATCGAAATCGAAGCTATGTAAAGTACCTCCTTAAATGAGAGATATGCCGGTTCGGGGATAAGCACACGGATAAGTGAGATAGCTTGTGAGCCCCTTGCGAGGTCTCGTGAGCGGTATGGGCCTTCCCATGTCGGATCGACTTGTTAAGGCGTTCGGCTCTGCTGGCTTCATTATTTTGTAGGGCGAGGTCGCCTACTTTGCGGTCACGGAGGCTTTGACCCTTTGTTGTAATACCGTGCGACCTGCCCTTGTGCTTAGCCGTTTATGAAGGCGAAGTTCGCGTTTCTCTTGAGAGCATCAAGGTTGGCTCGCAGTCGTCTCGTTCCCATCCGGGTCAAAGTGAAGAGTCGTGGGCTTGGTGCGCCGATTTCGGCGGTATGACCTCGGTTCCATAGACCAAGCTGAAAGGCGTTTCTCGTCGCGAAGTCCGAGGTGTCGCTTACGTAAGACCGAGGACTTGGGGAGGTTTTCAGCCCGATCGCTTTAGCTCGGTCTAGCCTCTTCTTTAATCCTTGTATGATTGTGCGGTTCGTCACCTCGGTCGACCATTCGCTGCGGTGTGCGATCGGGTGAGCGATAATCGATCTGGAGCTCTTGCACCTCGCTTGAAATTTTGTCGACGAATTGGGTCTTTGTCCGAGACCGAATGTGCGGTATGCAAGGCGGCGAGACTATATTCTTCCACACGAAGGTCGAATCCTTTTGCTCGTGAGGTTCGAAAGTGGCTCGGCGATCCATTTGTGAAGTAGTCTTTGGCTACGACTAAATAGGAGGCGACACGGTGCTCGGTCGAGCAGACGGGCCAACGATGTCGATCCCCACTGCATGAAGGCCGTGGACTCTGCAGGCTACTCGGATCGATGCTGGGTAGCTTTTGACCGTGGAGTGGGCGGCACCGGACACTTTTGACGAGCTCGGCCGAATCTTGAATAAGGGTGGGCGATAATATCCCGACCTCGGCGTCTTCTTTGAAAGAGCCCGTGACTCGATGTGGCTTCCATAGATCCTCTGTGAATCTCATTAAGCACGTGGTCGGCTTTTCCGCCCAAGGCACCTCGGGAGGGGTTGAAGGTAAGACTTCAGGTAGAGAGCCCTCATATATGAGATATTACGGGATTTCACCATCATCTTTTGGCCTCAAGCCGGTCCCGAGTAGTGTGCCAACTTCTAGGTAGGCTTCGGGGGCATCTTCCAGTTTGGCTCGAACCTCTGCGATAACGCCGGCGTGGGGTGCCTCGATCTTCGGAATGAACTTCCTCCACCGGCGGTTGCCGATGTGAAACCAACTTACTAAGGATGTCGGCTCATTGTTTTCCCTCGTGGGATTTGATGAATCTTGAAGTACTGAATGAGGTCGTATCTCTTTTGCGCTTCTCAAGGTATTGCTTCATTCGATCCTCCTTGGCCTCGTGTGTGCCTAAGACACAGTTTACTACGACAGGAATCTCCAAATATCTGGACTTTGTCCACTTTCAATTCCTTTGCAAAGCGGAGTCCCGAGATCGGTCTTCGTACTCCGCCCGTTGTTGGTGGTTGGGAAGATAAGCCGGAGGCGTCGTCACTTCGCTTATCTGGGGGAGGAGGAGGATGCCCTCCGTTGTCCGTCTTGCATGAAGCTCAGTCCACGTACATCAACCAAAGCAACCATCGGGCGATGCAAGACGAGTTCCTCCATTGTGAGGCGGGAGTGACCTCGGTTGGTAGAGACGACCTCGGTGAATTTGACCTCCACCAGAAATCAATGAGCTTGCCGCTTTTATGGCCGGCACGGGGAGTGCGAGATGTCGTGCTCGCCGAGCTCCAAAGTCCCTTAGCTATCGTCCGGATGACTCCGATTTTGATAAGACTTGTCTTAAAGGTAAGTCCGTTAGTACTGGATGGAATGAGCTTGAAAGTAGGGCCGGAGGCATCGCAGCGTTCACGGGGGCGAGCTACCTTCTCGAGGTTGGTGTACCTCGTCTCCGGTCCTTTGAGAGCCCGGTGATGAAGTAGATGGGAGTTGCCGTCCCATCTCATCTCGCACCAAGATCTTGATCGATTGCCTCGTCCGAGGCGGCGGATCTGCGATAGGGTTTCACCTTGCTTTGGGGCGGATAGGGTTGGCAGGTCGGCGAGATATTCCTTCAGCTGTGCGAAGGCGACCTAGTGTTCTTCCTGCCAGGTGAAATCTGGAGCTCTCCTTAGGATCTTGAAGAAGGGAAGCTGCTTCTCGGCAGCTCGAGATAGGAATCTGTTTGAGGCGGCTAGGCATCAGGTGAGTTTGTGTATTTCACGGATGGTTCTTGGGACACGCATGTCGAAACCTTGTCTTCACCTTGGTAGGATTGGCTTCGGGCCTTCTTGAGAAACCCAAATCCCGTGAATTTACCCGTCTTCACCACGATGTGCACTGGGATTAAGCTTGAGGTTGGCCGACACGAGGGCTGGAGGATAGTTTCGAGGTCGGCGCGCGGTTCTCGGCTTTTGCTTTTGACTACTATATCGTCGACGTAGACCTCAACGATTTCCTATGTGATCTTTGAAGATCGCGTCCACCATCCTTTGTAGGTAGCTCGGCGTTTTTCGGGACCGAAGGCATCTTCCGGTGGCGAAGACACGAAGTCGATGATGAGCGCTGTTTTGGGGCGTCCGGCTCATCGGGACTTGGTGGTATCCTTGTATAAATCCGAGAAATCAAGATCTCATGTCCCACCAATGCCTCTACCTTCGTCAATGTCGGGGAGGGTAACGATCCTTTGGGCGGTGTTTATTGAGGTCGGTATTGTAGGAAAACGTGTGTTAACCCTCGCCGAGGATCCATCTTGGGTGTTTAATTCACCATACATTGATTATAATCCTAGCATGCGTCTATATAATTACAAAGAACACGTTGGGGTTTTCTCGTGTTTACCTTTGGATGCATCGGGGTGGATCGAACGGGATGAGCGGATTGAGCGGTCGAGACTCGTGCTTTGACCTTCGGGATCTGTATCCGGATACCCAAACTCCAGCGTCGGTGAGGACGAGCTATGGAGAATGCATCAAAATCACCCTTTCTCTCACCCAAACTCACGAAAATTTTCTCTCAATTAATTGAGATGGCGAAAATCTTGCTTGTAATATGTGAGCATTAACTCAGACATTATCTCATACCTTATATTTATAATGCACTACCTTAATCCTATATGGAATATTACCATAATCCTATATGGAATATTACCATAATCCTATATGGAATATTACCATACTCTTGGGATTATTTCCATACTCTTAGGATTATTTCCATACTCTCAAGATTATTACCATAATCTTATATGGAAAGGATCTATGCATATACCATAAATATAATTATATCCATGTGGATAAAGAGAATAAAATCTTGCCAATTGAGCAATAGGGGAACCGATTTTCTTGATTACTACGAACTGGATGGGCCGGCCAGGATCAAATGCAAGGAATAAAGATGGGCCTCAAATAAATTAATTATCTTATGTTCAAATTTCAACATAAATTAATTCATAAACATTCGATCATGCCACTAGAGAAAGAATGTTGACTTACCCTTTATTACCGAAGTTGAGTCGGGCTTGCACTTAGACATTCTGAATCCCGTATTTAAGATATCGAGCGTCCATTAATCATTTATAGCAATCATCGCTTAAAGCGATTAATAACTTTATTTCCTAAGTAGTACCACTCAACCTTATTATTGTACTTGAGCTAACTCAACTGCGGGGTTTAGTACAATAAACCTTTGAGCTCCTTAAGGGGCGTCATCATCCTAGCGGATACGGTGACTCGTCTGAGATAACTAGCGTGACATACAAGATTGCCACCACCCAAGATCACGGAGAATCTTGGGTTAGAACATATAACCTCACTCATAACAAGTCAAAGTGATGGTCAAGAACTCATACTCACCTAATACCTTATCGAGGTTTAGATCATCGTAAGTCACCGAGATCTTGGTTCTTCACGGCGGTCGGAAAGAAGAACTCATCTCATCGTGATCCTTCATACGTCGGAGACGCACCAGCGCATGAGACAAGCAACTAAGTCAAGTCACTTCTTATCTATACTGCGGCTTAAACCGACAACTCGTCCTTAAGTCGTCTCGGTGTGAAACTTTTTATATCTCATTAAGCTTGACCAATCATACAGACTTCTGTGATCTTCTACACACTGTATGATCTAACTTATATATGAGATAAGGGGACACAGATATATGCAATCAAGTATTCAAATCAGATAGGAGATTGTAATAGTGGTAACAGGAAACATTGTATACAAGCTCAACCAAACTTTCAAAGATACAAATCCAACAATCTCCCACTTATACTAAAGCAAACTTTTAGTATACAATGTGTCTCTCTACTAGCTATTACAAACAACCATCACTTTGCTTCTCCCACTTATACAAAAGTTTCCTTTCTAAGTGGGTGCCATCAAGCGCAATCCAAGTCCTCTAACGTGACCATCGTAGACTTTTTGCGGCAGGCTCTTCGTGAATGGATCCGCTAGATTTTCCGTCGTATCAATCTTTTCAATCAGCACGTCACCTCGTCTAACGATTTCTCGTATGACATGGTACTTTCTCTCTATGTGTTTGAGTCGCTTGTGGGTCCGTGGTTCCTTCGAGTTTGCCATTTGCACGAGTTATCACATGAAACTATGATACTCTTGGGCAAACCGGTACCACGTCTAGATCCATGAGGTAGTTCTTGAACCATACAGCCTCCTGAGAAGCCTCCGGCGGCTACATATTCGGCTTCCATGGTAGAGTCCGCAATGCATCGTTGCTTTGCACTCCTTGAGGATCTGGCTCCACCTCCCAAGGTAAACACATAGCCCGAGGTTGACTTTTTCTCATCACGGTCGCCTTGGAAATCCAGTCTCAGATAACCCAAAGGCATTAGACTATACGCATGGTAAACTAGCCTATAATCTCGAGTCCTTTTCGGTGCTTGAGTATATGCTTTCTTGCAATCCAATGAGCTTGTCCGAGTTAGGCGATATCTAGCTACTATGCTACCGTGACAGCGGATATCGGGTCTCGTGCATAGCATTAGTACATGAGACTTCCTACGGCGAAGCGTGGAACTTGTCTCATTTCTATCTCCTTTGCGGTCATAGGTGATTGCGTTTTGATATCAAAGGAACGCCATGTCCGAAGGTAGCAATCCTTTCTTGGTACATGCATACTAAAGCGAGTAATCACAAGATATCGATGTAAGGCGCTTTGAGATAAGCTCAACATTTTCTTCTTGCGATCTCGGTAAACGCGATCCCAAGAATATACGCCGCATCTCCCAAGTCTTTCATTTGAAACCGATCGGATAGCCAACTCTTTCGTCGATAACGACTTCACGTTGTTGCCAACTAGAAGGATGTCATCTACATAAAGTGCAAGAAATACCACATCACTGTTGACATCTAACCGATACACACAACTCTCTAGGCAATCTGCGTAAATCCATAGGACTTTACCACCGCCAAAGCGTAAGTTCCATGATCGGGAGGCTCGCTAAGTCCATAAATGGACTTAAGCTTCCATACTAGATGCTCTTCACCCTTTACCACATAACCTTCGGTTCTTGCATATAGATGTCTCTACCTTCCTCAAGGTAACCGTTTAGAAAAGCGGTTTTAACATCCATTTGCCAAACCTCTAGGTTCAAGTGGGCTGCTATGGCTAGAAGAATTCGATGGACTTGAGCATTGCTACGGTGAAAAAGGTCTCATCGAAATCGATGCCTCAATCCGAGTGTACCACTTTCGCACAAGCCCGGCTTTAAAAGCGAAACCTCTCCATCGGAATCTCTCTTCCTCTTGTATATCCACTTACTACCTATGGCTTCCTTGCCATCCGGTAGAGTGTCTTTCATATACATCCATAGCCGTTATGGACTCGTTTCTAAGTCCATAGCGGTGTGCCATGATCTTGCATCAATATCTTGTCGCCTCTTTGTATGTCCATGGGTCGATTATTGCATGTTCGTCTGTGGGACTAAATCAAAGATTCACCCACGAACATAAATCGCTCGGGTTGACGAACAACCCTCCCACTACGACGAGGTTCTACAGCACAATGGCAGCGGTGGGTGCGAGATACTTGTGGTTCTCTAACTGCACAACTTGTCGTGTAGGTACCAACATGCGGTCGGTATCTCAGGTGGAACTCGACCCACTTCAATTTCTTGAAGTATCCGGTGTCGATCCTCCCACTAGACTCGACATCTCGCACCTTTGCCTAATCGGTGGTGGAATACGATCATCTTCTAATTCTTGAAGAATGATTTCAACTTTGGACTTATGATTTTTATATAATCCTCTTCTAAGAATCGGGCATTAGTGCTAATAATGACCTTCCGATCCTTAGGACTATAGAATAAACCACCTTTCGTTCCTCTAGGATAGCCATAAACGACCTTGCGTCGGATCTAGCCTCCAACTTGTCGCCTTCTTGTTCAACCGTGTCTTTGGATCGCCCATATCCATGTGTGGCTTAAAGCGGGCTTCGCCCAAACCACAACTCGAAGGGGTCTTTTCGATCGACTTGGGCGGTACTAGATTTAGCAAGTATGCCGCCTCTCTAAGGCATATCCCCGTAATCGAAATAGGCAATGTAGCATAACTCGTCATTGATCTAACCATTTCCAAAAGAGTCCTATTTCTTCGCTCGACACACCATTTGCTGTGGTGTGCCCGGTGAAGTCTTGTTGGGATGTAATCCCACACTTCACTAGATAGTCCATAAACTCGTTCGAGGTATTCGCCACCGCGATCGTAACGCATGACTTGATACTTTACCTAGCTTCGCTCCACTTCGCGCCAAACTCTTTGAATTTCTCAAAGCATTCGCACTTGCGGTGAGCGGTATACGTATCCGCACCTTGAGTAATCGTCAATGAAAGTGACAAAATACTGCACCCTCCACGAGCTTGTGTGGACATAGGTCCACAGTCGAAATGGATTAACTCGAACATTTACGTGGCTCTATAACCCTTCTTTGAAGGGTGGTCAGGTCGACATCTTACCTTCTATACAGATTCGCAGATCGGGAACGGAGTAACCGTGAGATTACCCAACACTCCATTCTTAGCCGGTCTTTGGATCCTATTTAGATTGACGTGACCTAATCTAAGATGCCGAGAGAAAAGTAGAGTCATCTTGCTAAGAAAACTTTCTTTTTAGGGTTTGATGAAGATGTAACATAGTTATAGGTATTATGTTTTGCGAGAAATAGTATAAAGCTTAATTATATAAAGTGCCAACACGGATAACCGTCATTTCTTATGATAGAAACACCACTATCAAAAATAACAGAATATCCATGAGTAAATAATTTGAAAGCGAAAACAAGGTTCCACGAAAATCCGGCACATATAAAACGCCTTTCAAAACTAAAGCTGTTGTCCCAAAACATAAAGAACATCTCCAACCGCAATGACTTCGACTTTACGCGTTGCCCATGGAGATCGTTATCTCGCCATCAAACAGCTCCCTTGTCCGCAGGAACCCACGCAGGTGTAACAAACATGATCGGCCTTGCCAGATCTACTACCCAAGAATGGGTAGAACAAGTCGCTAAACATGTTTCACATACTAAAGCAAGCAAGCGCACTTGAGCTTTGAGCATAGGGCACTTGGCCTTCCAACGCCCAGCTTACCGCACTGAAGCACTTGCCCTTCTCCTTCGCTTCTTCAAGCCTCCGTGGCAACCATGTTCTTCGCTCCCATTACTCCCACTATTTCCTTGCCTTTACCACCTTTGGCACCCCTTTTCTATTTCCATTTTGCAACGAAATTTTGGGCCCTTAGATGTGCTAGCAAGAGCATGTGCTCTTTTCCCATAACTCTTCCGCAGCAACAAGATCATTAAGCAACCCGACTAAGTGTAAACTCGGTCTTGCTCATGATCGCATTCACGCCGAAAGTTCTCAAAAGACTGGCAGCAGATTGAGGATGATATCGACCTTGGCCGCCGTCAATACCTCCTCCCAACCGATCAAGACTATCCATGAGATGAGTCATGTGGAGACATGTTCATGGACCGAACTTCCTTCTTCCATTTTACACGCCAAGATTTCTCTCATTGTGTGGAAGGATCGTCCGATCCATTTGCCCAAACTTACTCTCGAGACTTGACCAAATATCGGTCGCGTCTACCATCGATCGATGTCGGTACCGCAAGCCTTTGGACATCGTAGTCATCATATAGCATTTAGCCATATTGTTTGACTTATTCCAAAGTCCGCTGACTCTCATCTTTCATTAGTCGATCGTCGATAAGGGCATCGGGTTTAGGAGTAGTGAGAACAAACATGTGTTCTTCACGATAAGAAGATATTCCATGTTTCGTTTCCACTGATAAAATTTGGACCGGATAACAGATTTTGTGCGAGCATATTGATAATCGGGCGAAGAGACATATCTCGAAACGATAATATAAAACACATAAGCATACGATCGCAAATAATTCGTAACAATAATATTGTAACCTTTGATAAAACAATATTAATTGAAACCTCCAATCGCCCAAGGAATCCCACATGCAAGCCACGCGTGTGGGCGTTACACATGAACCCCCGACTGGACTAAAATATACCTTTTAGTCGTTTAATTTCAATCCATGTCGACTTATCCTTATGACAAATGAAATTAATGATTGGACCTTACTAGAACCACATCACTATCGCAAGAAGGGACTTCATGAAGTTGTACTTGAGGTGATGTCTAAGCATTGACCACAATTTTAACGCAGAAGATGAATTCTTAGAATTGGTATACTCACTCGGACCATACCGCTTCAATTCAAATTCTTTTGTTATCGCATTTTATATCTATCTCTAGAGAACTTATGAAAATCGCACATACGTAAGCCACGCGCTGTGATCGTTTACACGAAACTCCCACTTCTCAATAGATTTAAAATGTTTTATTTAGAAATCTCATCTAACAAACTTATGATAAACAAGTGCAAGCAAGCCACGTGTGGGCGTTTACTCACAGTCGCCTCACTTTGTTTAGAGATCAAAAAGTGGAGGTCTTGACATTTTAATTTGAAAAATTAATTTGTCGGGTTGCTTGCTTAGTCTTTTTATTCAAAAGGTTTGTCCATGCGAGATCACGTAATCCTAGCATGCTTTTCTATAGAACTCGACATGTAAAACATGCTGTGAGAATTCTAAAATATGCTTGATAAGCGCGATAAACCTAGCATGCTTACTATGCGCATCCAATTCGTAAAACACTTAAAGGTTTGTCAACGTAATTTAAACATACATAGCGTGCTCTCGCATAATTTAAACATCACGACATGCATATGAGCGATAAAATAAAATAAAGCGTTCATCGCGCTCCAATCGTGAAACCTGCACAATTAAATCTAATCTATTACATAGATTTACAAAGTCTGATATTTAAACTTGAAACAGGCCTCGCGTGCACGCACGGACCGGATTCAACAATTGGGCCTCGCGTGCAGGGCACGGGCGAATCTCGGAAAACGGTGCGGGCGGGTCGGCCCAAATGTCTTGGGGCGGCGCTGGGGCAAAGCCGGCCAGCCGACCTCGCCGCCTTTTTTCACCCCGCCTGCGCTCACCTGAGCTGCCGCTATCGCTAGCGACGACCCGTCGGCTGCGTCGCCGCCCCGCCCAAGCGCCCGAGCGTCTCGCCGAGACATACCGTCGCCCGGGCCATACCTCGCGACCGCGTGTCGCTTCATGACGTCGGGTTTCATGCCGAACGCGCCCGTCGCCCGCCAGCTCGCTGACGCGCGACCTCGCGGGTAATCCTCGCGACCGCGAGTTCGCTCGCTAAGCGCCGAGGATCCCGCGCGAACGCAGCGCCCGTCGCCCGCAGCCCTCGCGATCGCCCTAGCGACCATGAGACTCGCCAGCGAAACCACCGAAGCAAATGAGAACCTGTTTCTTCCCGTCGTTTTGTTCTTCGTTCGTTCGTCTTCGTTCTTCTTTTACAGATAAGATTTACATAATAAAATCTAATCTAACCACGGATTTTCTCGTGGTGTAAAAACAAAACCAACAAAACAAACGAGCCACGATGAACGACAAATCCACAATTATAATAACGCGTAATAATCAAGCGTGAATTAATCCAGCGAGCCAAGATTCGATCGAGCTCGATACCAATGTAGTGGCGTATGTTAACCTCGCCCGAGGATCCGTCTTGGGTGTTTAATTCACCATACATTGATTATAATCCTAGCATGCGTCTATATAATTAACAACAACACGTTGGGGTTTCTCGTGTTTACCTTTGGATCCGCCGAGGTGGATCGAGCGGGATGAGCGGATTGAGCAGTCGAGACTCGTGCTTTGACCTTCTCGGATGTATCCGGATACCCAAACTCCAGCGTCGGTGAGGACGAGCTATGGAGAATGCACCGAAAATCACCCTTTTCTCTCACTGAAACTCACGAAAATTTTCTCTCGATTAATTGAGATGGCCGAAAATCTTGCTTGTAATATGTGAGCATTAACCTAGACATTATCTCGTACCTTATATTTATAATGCACTACCTTAATTCTATATGGAATATTACCATAATCTATATGGAATATTACCATAATCTATGGAATATTACCATACTCTTAGGATTATTTCCATACTCTTAGGATTATTTCCATACTCTCAAGATTATTACCATAATCTTATATGGAAAGGATCTATGCATATACCATAAATATAATTATATCCATGTGGATAAAGAGAATAAAATCTTGCCAATTGAGCGATAGGGAACCGATTTTCTTGATTACTACGGGCACGGATGGGCCGACCGAGGATCAAATCTGAGGAATAAAGATGGGCCTCAAATAAATTAATTATCTTATGTTCGACCAGAACATAAATTAATTCATAAACATTCGATCATGCCACTAGAAAGAATGTTGACTTACCCTTTATTACGAAGTTGAGTCGGGCTTGCACTTAGACATTACGAATCCGTATTTAAGATATCGAGCGTCCGTTAATCATTTATAGCAATCATGCCTTAAAAGCGATTAATAACTTTATTTCAAAGTAGTACCACTCAACCTTATTATTGTACTTGAGCTAACTCAACTGCGGGGTTTAGTACAATAAACCTTTTGAGCTCCTTAAGGGGACGTCATCGTCCTAGCGGATCTGGTGACTCGTCTGAGATAACTAGCGTGACATCTGAAACGCCACCACCCGAGATCGCGGAGAATCTTGGGTTAGAACTATAACCCTCACTCATAACAAGTCGAAGTGATGGTCGACAACTCATACTCACCTAATACCTTATCGAGGTTTAGATCATCGTAAGTCACCGAGATCTTGGTTCTTCACGGTCGGTAAAGAAGAACTCATCTCATTTGTGATCCTTCATACGTCGAGGCGTGCCGGCATAGACAAACAACTAAGTCGAGTCAACTTCTTATCTATCTGCAGACTAAACCGACAACTCGTCCTTAAGTCGTCTCAATGTGAAACTTTTATATCTCATTAAGCTTGACCAATCATACGGACTTACGTGATCTTCTACACTTGTATGATCTAACGGCGCCAAAATTTGATCGCTCACTTTTCACACGTAAAAGGCGTATATAGAAGGTAAGCAGTATCGTATCCATAGGGATTGCAATCCGAAAACACGAAGCTAATTCAACAATAATTCATCATTATCCAAGCACGAATTTGGGTTGTGAATTTTAGGGCTTGAGATAATTAAATCAAAGCAAAGATAACAACAAGAAAATAAACTAAAAGCGATAAAATATCGAGGAAACAAATATCGAGAAAGACTAACACTAGGGATGCATTAATCCTATCCACAATGATGTTTATCCGGACTTATTACTAACCATTTTAATCCGAACAAGATGGAAGATCACATATGTAGCCAACAACTTGATTCGACAATTGTGACGGATTGATTACTAATTTTCCTATTCATTATTCGTCTACAGGAAAATAAGCAACTCAAAGGATCACAAAGAATATGCTTCCTCGAATGTTCCTATCTCGATTACGACTCAAGGCTTATCCGTATCATACATTGAAGATCGATTGACAATTAAAAGCGATTACGTAATTAGCGGCAACTATGATATGCATCAAAATTGATCAATCAACACATATAAATAAGCACCAAGAATCGTGAATCGATGCACGAAGGTAAATAACAACGATGGGAATCACAACATATAGGATAAAATCATGCAAACCACAGGATTAGAGCAAATTAGCTAGACATAATTAACGACATAAAGTAAGAAATAATCATAAAAGCGAAATTAAATTGATAAAACCCGTAGGGTGGCGTCGAAGAACAATCGTTGGTTCAAATCCCAGCGTCAGCGGAAACTGGAAAAGCGGTGGAATTCTTGGACGGCGTTCGAATCGATAACAATGCGTAGAACAATTGCGAAATGATGGAAAACTAATACTAGAATTAATCTAAATCAAAGCTAGAACGAAAATAAATGGAAAACTATGAAAAGCGAGGAAAACGTGCAAAATAGGTCTTGGGTGCGTTGGGGCGCGGTGAAGCCTATTTATAGATTAGGGCTGAAAACCCTAATTTTGAGTCACCCGCCTCGCCTCGCGGCAGACTCGCATGACATGAGCAGCGATCGCGAGTTTTGGGCGTGCGGGCGTTTTCGCGCCGCGCCTCGCGGCCGCGAGCTCGGCAGGCTCTGCCTATCGACTTCCTTTGTTTAGCTCCGTTCTCTCGCGTCCGAACTCCAGTGCGATCCGTTTGCGCCTATGGACTCCTATCGAGATGCTCTTTAACATTATAAACTTTTCACATCCATACTTGTCATATCCATTTCATCATCTTTGGTTACTTTTATGCGCGTGCATCGATTATCACTGAAAAGCCTACAAAACACCAAAAGAGAAACCCAAGAAGCGATATCTTTAAAATAGCTAAAATCATTGAGATCCAAGATATAAACACGGTTTATAGATCTAAATTCATCTTTAAATATCAAAAATAAGCGTGTAAAATGCGGCGTTTATCACGACTAAGCAAACCGACTCGTCCTTAAGTCGTCTCGGTTTGTGAAACTTTTTATATCTCATTAAGCTTGACCAATCATACGGACTTACGTGATCTTCACACATGCGTATGATCTAACTTATATATGAGATAAGGGACACGAGATATATGCAATCAAGTATTCAAATCGGATAGGAGATTGTAATAGTGGTAACAGGAAACATTGTATACAAGCTCAACCAAATCCGCTTTCGGTATACAAATCCAGCGGTATAGTCGACACATGCGCCATCCCCTCCTCGGCTTCCAGAACCATAATCGGATTAGCCATCCAGGTTGGGTATTTGACCTCGTCTGAGTTTTAGCCTCACGGAGTTGGGTTACCTCGTCTCTTATGACCGGTTGCAGCCCGCCGGCAAAACTTCTCTCTACCGAACTGGTTTAGTGGGCCGATCGATGTTGAGACGATGAGTTATGAGCTCAGGCGAGACCCTACGAGTCATGTCGGTGGAGACCATGCAAATACACCTCTATATTCCCTTAGAAGTGCATGACACTGTTGGCGAATATTGGTTGAACCTGGGTGCCAACCTTGACAACTTTGGAAGGGTCGTCAGATAGTCAAGATTCTCAACAGTCATCCCGAGGTGGTAACTTGAGGGTTCCAGAATTACAAGGCCCGAGGTAAGGCCGCGATCTTGGTTGAGACTCGTAGGCATTCTTTAGCCGCCGTTTGGTCACCCCGAATGTTAACACTCCACCGGTGGGTATCTTAATGGTGGCGGTACACGGAGCGAGACGGCCCCGTTGCAGCATACCAACTCTTCCTCAGATAATGTTGTGGGAGGAGATGAGCTCGACCAAGAAAATTGAATGGCCTTGGTAACCGACACGGGAGCACGCCCCACAGAAGCGGAAGGGTAATGACGCCGTGTTGAACCGCTCTGAGTAAAACTCATAGCAACGAAGGGCGGATGTATTGAATTCGCTCCAACATCAAGTTTATCCAGCACTCGAATATGATGCTAACGGAGGCTCTGGCGTCAATGTAGACCCGATGTACGCTCTTGTCAGCCTACCACGGCTTGTTTAGTAACGGCGCCCCAAAGCGGTATAATCTGCACTGGGTCATCTGGAGAACACGATGTTCTCCATCCCTGAGTCGCTTGTTTTTCTATTTCCTGGGGTCGGCCTCGAGCCTCATTTCT